>CM049192.1:12577320-12827320 GCA_026770425.1 Boechera divaricarpa | reverse complement strand
AAGTTAAAATAAACTAAAAATAATATGAGATGAAAACACATGATTAACCATATCTTGTAATATGTTTTCATGATTTTCTTTCTAGTATATATAAATCACTAATTTCGGTAAAATTAAAACTTCTATTCATTTAATGCATATGCAGAGCCGCCTTGATTATGAAGGGAATTAGAGCAAGCATTAATAGTTCGGAACCACACAAAATTATAACGGTTTATGGGATCCACCGATCCACTTGCAAGAACTCAATCAATTGAAATAGCAACTTGTTTCTTAATCTGCTAAACAAATTGAAATAGAATTTTTCACTTTATTTGAGGTTCCAAAATACATTTAAAATATTATTATTTTCAGCATCAAATTATTTTTTGCTTTCATTCCTTGTTTTTATTAGTTATTACTATTGGATTCAATCAAATTACTTAAATACCTTCTATTAATATATTTATTTTAGATTGATCACTTCAAAATATCTTATTAAAAAGTCTTAAAACATTAATATATATATATATATAGGTAATATACATATTTTTTTTTTTAAATTACCCTAAAATGGGTCAAATATTTTTGGTCTGCTTGGCGTCTCTAAAATATTAGACGCAGCTTGGTGCTTATATGACATGCGTATTTAAGTCTTTTAATGCATGCTTAATTAAGTCTTATTACATGCTTATTTATGTTTACAAAGAGTCAAGACACATATGTTTACATAGCACCGTAACATTTTACATTATACAAGCTAGCATCAACATATAGTAGCTTCTAGATACATAACAGACACAAACACATGTTTGTGATCTAAAGCTTATTCTAAGCCATAACCGTTATAACAAGCTTTAGCATGTGTTGGTCTGCACTTTTTCCTAAAGCAGAAATAAAAATTATCACACTTACAAACTCACCATGCATCTTCTACATAACTTGAGGTTTACACCGCTTAATTACGAATTTCCTTTGTAAGCACCCCTCCACAGAGTGCGAGAGCCTCGTCGCAGTTAATAACTCGTCGTCCTTTCGGCCTCTGATCGTTGGGATTGCCAACAAAAGGACGGGCACCACCAAAGAATTTAATACGTTCCGTCGGGTGAGGAAAGTGCTTATCGACCATTTCAAAGGCCTTTTGAGCGACCCATTTATTCATATCCTTTTGAGCCATTGCCATGGAAGCAGAAAGTAAAAGGTGTTTTGTTCTAGTGTGTTATCTTTGTTTCTTTAGTTTCAGTTTGTTTTGGGAATGAAAGCCAATGCCCTTTATATAGTATGGGCAAATCCCCTCAATGCCCATACTCTTTTATAAAGAGCTTTTCGTTATTTTTCTAGTGATATTTTGTTTAGAAATTATCCACTTGTATTTCCATATGAAAACTCGTCTTCATTTTGTTTTATTCTATTTAATATAAAATTTAAGTTCTGATATATTCCTTGTGGAAAATATATAATACGTGTAATCATCACAAACATGGAATCAAAGATCATGGACGGTTTGACGGTCTGCCCGATCCTTTCCTTTCTTTTTTTTTTTTTTTTTGAAAAAGGGTTAAATATTGTAATACAGGTTAAACGAAAAACAAACAAAATATTATTTATAATAAAAAATCAATAAATATACATGTAGTTAGCATCAAATTCAATATTTGAACTGAATTGTGAAGACCATCGCTCTATAATTAATATTTTTATTTCATATTGTTCTCAGTAAATAATTACATCATCTCGGTGTGAACTAACGCGTGGTTCTAACCGAAGGAAATCAAAGTCTGTCAAACAGAAAAAAAAACAGTTAAAAAGAAAAGAACTATTTGTCATGTCCTTTTTTTTTAGTGCTTAAAGCAATTAATGGATATCATATCCATGTCTACAATGTTCAACAAAAAAATATCTTCACAACAGCTTCCGTCTGTCATATTGTCAAGCTAGACATAATAAAAATTTTAAGTATTACCAGTAAAATATATGAATTCAAGTATTATAATAAAATTAACAAAAATTTATATTCAAAAATATCGATTTCTAATAGATAAATCATTAGAAATTTTTACCAATCAATGATAAACTTTTGCTCTCTGTCTTTTCTTTCTTTTATGTGAAGAACATGTAACCTATTGAAATTAAGGACATGATTAATGGAGAAACACTTTATGAGTTTTTTAATATTTTTATAATATTAAATTCTTAAGAGACAATTTCTTAAGTATCTAAAATAAGAAACTATCTACATTAGTTTCTAAAAAATATAATAAATTTAATCATTAAAATAATTAAAAAATTCACCTAAGAACTCCCTAAGAACCCCCAATAATCATGGTCTAACTCTAATGATCTGAAGACAACCATAATATCACAAACCTCTAAATATAAGAATTTTGTTTTTTTGCCTAAATATTTTCTTTCCACAGTTTGTTTAACTGAAAAATAGGACATATATATATAATATATATATATGTTCTATTGCTTTCTTTTCTTTTATTGGGATCTTTATGATTATTTGCACGTGTGGGATTAAATAAAATTTAGAGCTTGTTCCAAGAGTTTAATGTCGTTTAATAATGAATCTTTCCGCCTTTGTCTGTTACAAAAAATTTACAAGGATTCAAATATCTTAAATAATAAAATAGTTTTAGATTTTTTTGTTGTTGTTGTTAAAGCATAGAGTTGGCTTCGGGACTAAGATTGATGTCTTGTCCGAAATTATATTATACCAAGTTCTTCAAAAAAAAAAAAATATATATATATATATATATATATATTCTAGCAAGTTGAAACTTTTTCATAGAAAGACTGATTCCTATAAAATTAGGGGGTTTTCCAAGAATTTAATGTTTTTAATAATGAATCTTTCCTCCTTTGTCTGTTAGAAAAATATACAAGGATTCAAATATCTCAAATTATATATATATATAATAGTTTTAGATTCGGGACGAAGATTGATATCTTGTTAGAAATTATACTATACCAAGTTCTTTAACCAAAGAATTATATTATATTATTATATCAAGTTAAAACTTTTTCTTATGGAGATAGAGAGATTCGAGACCGATTTCTCTTTAATTTAACAATTTAATAATGAATCTTTCCTCCTTTATGTGTTAAGAAAATATACAAGAATTCAAATATCTCAAATTATATATATATATATATATATATAATAGTTTTAAAATCGGGACGACGATTGATATCTTGTTAGAAATTATACTATACTAAGTTATTTAACCAAAGAATTATATTATATTATTATACCAAGTTCAAACTTGTTTTATGGAGATCGAGACTGATTTTTCTTTAATTAGCAACTAGAATATATCCCGTGCTATAGCGCATACTGAATTTTTTAGATTTAAAATTTATTCAAAAATTTTGATTATAATATTGCAATGATTTTAATATTTAAAAAATAATTTTAAGTGATATTATTATTTGTCATTCAATAAATTAAATGTTATTTTTATAAATATATTTTCCAAAATATATTACGAATATTTGGATATTTTTTAGTTGAAAGATTGATATTGTGAAAGATCATGATTTAATTCTGTTTTCAAGGTGCTAATTAAATTTACAATTATAACTTTAATATTTAATTACCAAATGGTCTTAATACTAATGACATAAGAAAATAAATATTAACATATATTAAGGTTATTTGTTTATTTGTACTCTCTAAAATAATAGTAAGGGGATGAATTTAAAAGCTATGAATATTTCAATTATTTTTTTACATGCATTAGATTTTCGACAACCCACCGTCCACTGGATCGTTGATATGATTTATTTGTAGTAAATAGATTCCGGGACACATGGCGAGTTTTGTGCCAGTCGTTTACAGTCTTTGTTTTTGTTTTTGGGTCCTTGAACCCAATCTATTGCTTTAGTTTTGTTCTTTTTGATTTTCGATGTATATCTTCGAAGCTTTTATCTTTCTCTTTTAGCTTCCTCATTTTATTTATTTTTTATTTTTTATATATAAAAGTTAAAATATAATTGTTTTTAATTAATGGTCAAAACGATTGTGTTTAGGGGTTCATTTGCAGCGTTCGATAGGTTATGAATTCCAAATACTCCTTCAATTTGATCATCTTTTTTCAGGTGACACATCAATACTTTGACTTTTTGCAATTGAACTAGGTGGTCAAACCAATTCTAGCACTACAAAGTTTTCTAATGATGAAATTAAATTTATATCCTTAAATCACAATCCTAATTCTATCATACCATGAAGTTTATTTGAAACCCTAATTTTACTCACACATAGCAATAGGCAAAACAAAAGGAAAAAAAAAAACTAACGGAAGATATAGTTAGATTACGTGAAAAGTATAAAAATAAATTCATGCATCAACTCCAAATTGTGTATGAGGTTTGAAATCTACCCTATAAAGCTTTACAATATGTGGGAGTCAAGTGACACAATGGTAGTCACTTCTAAAAACTCATCATATTAAGTTGCAGGTTCGGGGTTCGAACTCTGCTCCTTACGGTATTTAAGGACTATTAAAAAATATTAGGTTCTTGACAAAAAAAAAAGCTATCACTACAAGGAAACAAGGCTATTTCCGACCACCATTTCCGACCACAACAGTGGTCAAAAAAATTCCGATGCAATTCCGATGAATTTTCGACCAAATTCCGATGAAAGAAATTTTGGTCGGAAATTGGTCAGAAATTTCAAATATTCTCCGACTAAAATTAATTGTCGAAAGGTCGCCGGAAAAATCCGTCGGAAAAACGGAAAATTTCCCGACTAAAGTGAACAGTCGGAAAATGGTCGGAAAATCTGTCGGTAATTAGTCGAAAAAATAATTTAAAACTTGCCGACGAGTTTCCGACCACTGCGTTTTCCGATGAATTTTCTACCACTGCGTTTTTGACGAATTTTCGACCACTATGGTCGGAAATTCGTTGAAAATGTGCCTTTGTTGTTTCGATTCAATGATTTAACCATAGTTTCAATGAATTTATGTTTCCGACTAAGGTGATCGGAAATTGGAATTGGTCAGAAATTAGTCAAAAATTGGAATTGGTCGAAAATTCGACGGAAATCGGAATTGGTCGGAAATTCGACGGAAATCAGAATTGGTCGGAAATTAGTCGGAAAACACATTCCGATTTCCGACGAATTTCCGACTACAATTGTGTCTTAGTTGTTTCAAATCAATGATTTAGACATAGTTTTAATGAATTTATGTTTTCGACGAAATTCTGACTGTAGTGGTCGAAAATTCGTCGGAAATTAGAATACGTTTTCCGACTAATTTCGGACCACCGTGGTCGGAAATCCGTTGGAATTTTTTTCTATATAAGCGCCCCCACTCCTCACAAATCACAAATCAACAAATCGATTCAAAAAAAAAAAACTCAAACTTCCTTCTTGCCGGAAATCTAACTAGTCGCCGGAAAAAAACGTGTACAATATAGAAAATACAATATGAATTTCCGAAGATCTCGGTTTTGATTTGTAGTTTTTATTTTCAAAATAATATCAACTTTTTAATTTGTAGTTTTTTTAAAATATATTTTTAGTTTTAAATCCTAAAATATTATATTTTTAATTATAATTTGTAATTTTTTTGGTTTTTTAAATATTTGGTCGGAAATTGGTCGGGAAAAATTTTCCAACCAATTTCCAAGATATTTATTCCGATGATTTTCTGACGAATGTTTCCGACTACTTCTCCGACGAAGCATCCCGATGACTTTTCTGACCACTCACTTCGTCAGTAAAATTTCGACTATTTTCCGACGAATCCGAATTTCCAACCATAGTTTACCGACCAACACGGGTTGGTCGGAATCTGGTCGGAAAACGTGATTTTCGACCAGATTCCGACCAAAACGGCGGTCGGAATCCGGGCTGTTTTCTTGTAGTGTTTACAATCTCCAAAATTAGATGAAAAACTTAGAAACATAAAGGTCCACCTCAAAATGTAAAAAACAAGGGTTTATAAGCAAGAAAAATCAGATATGGTAGAATTGGGCTAACCCGGAATGAATTAAGTGAAATCCTTGATTTGATGAAGTTATATATTGTAAACAATAAGAAAATTGCGGAATTAAAGAACCTATTTGTACATCTCTCTCCCGGAACTCTGAGTTCACGCTTACATCCACCGTCCTTGAACGGCTCTGGCCGCTGCCGCCCTGGGAAACTCTTCTCACAAGCTGCTCTGCTCCTCTTTCTTCTTGCTTCAATGCTCTGCTCACAACGCATCTCCCCGGCTGTCGAGCGTCACGGTGTTTGTGCCGGAGGAAAATAATCTTCATCAGCTTGTCGGCTAACCACCTACACTAGCAGGCCACTTCGGTCAGAAACCGAAGAAGAACACCATACGGATCTGGCAAGCTCGACTTCGGCTCCTCCACCTACACACCAGATCCGACAATCCACCAGAATTCATCGCCGTTTCAATCGGACATTACCTTCAAAACTTCTAGGGTCGGTCACACATCTCTGGCCACCAAGATCTCAACAAAATCGCGAACGCCGCCGATCTGTTTGGCTACTACTTCCGCCATTTTTGGGGCCGGAGTCTTTTTCCCGGCCACCAAAAACCCTTTGAGTTTAGAACCGCACAACCTTATTCCTAAAAGAGCTGACGCTGACACGCGAGTTATAGATTCCGGTTGCCAGAGGTGCTGCTCGCATTTCCCCATCAAAAAACGGCCAATCTCCACCGGCATGCCAAAGCCTCTGATCTCGAGATCCCTCTGAGATGTCCAGCTCCTTCACCACCTGCAGCCGTCATCGGAAATTCGCCAGAAAGGAGACGGGATCACAGAGGCTGCGCGGTTTGAAGGATGCTTCCTTTGGCAAAACCCTAATGCCCAGAGTGGGCCTAACGGCCTCGAGCCAAACAAACAAAATTTATGGGCCAGCCCAACTATTTTCCAATCCTGGGATATAACTGTATTAGGACCTGCGAGCCCAATAATAGATTTCAGCATAATTTTATGTTTCTTGTAGCCTCATGAGTTTAAAAACTTAATTAATGAAGTTAAGTTGTTGACAAAAAAAAAAATTATATTTAATAACTTTAATATAACATCATTTGTAAGAAAACAAAGATTAAGTCAAAAATTATCTATATGATTTTATTCACCTTTTGAAGTTATTATTCATCTTGAATGAATACAAGAAAGCAAGGCAGATCCAACGGTATTTCCAATGGACTCAACTTCAATGAAAATTTTCGACGAATTTCCAACAAAATTGACATCCGTCGGAAATATAAATAACCGTCGGAAAATCGTCGGAAATTGTACTAGACTCGACTAGAAACCAGATAAACAAATCGTTTCTTCAAAATAATTAGTATTACGGTATAATAATATACTAAGCATATAAAACTTTGATACACATATTTACTGTGATGAATGAAATATTCATATGTATATGTATGTATTAGAAATTTAGACTTCGATAAAAATAAGTGAACCAAATATATTTTTGTAAATTTGGTAGTAAATAAATGCTACGGTCTCTTACAAAAACTGGTTCATGACTATCATTACGAATTTACGAGAACCATTAGAATATATAAAAATGGGCATCCTTGGATATATGTTATATTCTGAGGACCAAAGACTGAAAGGAGTCTATGAATAGAGATATAGAGGAATAAGAGTAGAGTGGAATAAGATGCTAAAAGAGAAGAAATAATAGAGAATAATGAATACCAAATTCTTACCGACTTTTCTCTTTTTCTCCGAGTGTTGCTTTAACCTCCGAAAGCAGATCTCATATCCCTTCTCTCCCAAGATTTCTGAAGATTTTTTCTACTCTACAGCTACATACATGATATTTAATTGATACATTACTTATATAATTAGCACATAAAATATATATACTTCCATTACACGTTTCATGCATATATTATATATTTAAACATATATATATATGCCCTACAAATAATAATGTTAAAAGTCTTTGAAAATATTGCTACCAGGGTTTCAACTTGCATAGTTTAAAGCTTGGTTGTCTTGTCTTAGAAGAGTCTTCTTGGTTCAGGCCAGTACTATTTGTTTAGGCTTTAAGAAAAATCATGATCACGTTCTCTCCAACTTATATATGACCAAATGTTCAGCCGAATCCATCAAAACAAGTATTTCTTTATGTATTTGGCGTTAATCACAGGTTGGGTACCCTCACAGGTTAAAATCCTATCTTGACCAGCTACGAATCTGTAAAAACCATACGGACCAAACTAGCATATTGCAGCATTCCTAAGAAACTCATGAACTTTTTAACCAAATATCTAACACCCTAGTCATGGTAACATAATCTTTGACATATCTTTGAAATATCTAACACCCTAATCAATATGAAAATATATTGGTAATATCATTTTGTATTTTACTTAATTTTAAGTTTAAACTCTAACAAGATTGTCTATATATTGATTAGATTTTCAAAAATCTCCATCAACGCATCAATAATATACCGTATGCATCAAATACATTCAAAGAAAAAAAAAACTAAAGTACAAATTTATGAAAATCGTATTATTAATTTAATGTTAATACTGTCCTGTCCGAAAGACAATTACACCCTCATGGCTCTAACTATATAAAATCCACTAATTTTGTTGCTTTTTCTAACTAGCCAAAACAACAAACTCAATACATTCTTAATCTCTCTCCTTCACTCACTCTTTCTACTACCATGGAACTAGCTCGAAAGGACCGGCATGTGATGATTGCAGAAGATGGGTTACAAAAGCTCAACAGAAACACTTCCATGTCAAATCCTATTCCTTATCCTTATAACCCCAGCCTCTCTTCTCTCTATACCCATAATAGTTCTTACATCTACCACGGTCCACAAGTTCGTACCATCAAAGAGTACATAACATCTTCCACCAATGCAACTCTTTTGGTCTATCAATGTTCAGCTAGCTAGTTCAATCCATGTATAAGAGCCGGTTTTGCGTGCAATTCTCTCTTGCCCAAACCAAAACCAAATGCAAGCAATAAGCCTCAACGTTCCAGTTCTGCTGATTTTCGTAGTTAAAGGATGAAGTTAGTATAGCCAAAGATGTGGGGCTCTTTTGCAGTTTTTTTTTTTTTTTTTTTTTTAGATATGTGGTGTGATTGGTTGCAGACTGTTTCAAACTTTACTATCTTGAGAGTTTTGTTGTAATAATGTCACAACTTGAATTTGTGTCTGTTTGTAGCATGTAAAAAGTACATTTATGTAACCTGATCTTTATGTATGTATATTTATATTAGTAAATTTCCAATTTAATAAGAACCTAACAAAAAATACGAACAGAAAATTTTGAAAATTTCCAATAACAAAAGTCACAAACTATGTAACCATTTCCGAAAGTATACACGAACTATATGAGTTTTAAAGGAAATATACCAACGTTATATTTGTCCAGTTAAATACAAAAACTAGTTACCGTGCTAGAGTACAACACTTGCAACTTTACGAGTATCATACTCTATCTCTATGGGTCTCTGAAAAAGTATCATCTGGCAGGACTTGCCATGCTCCTTCCGATCCTTTCATTAGATTTTCACCATTCAGGATGATTCTTGCCCTTTAGTTATTGGGCATCTACCGGCAGGATCCGAATCAGCAAGTATTCTCTCATACCGCGAATGGTCACTTATATTCCATTAAAGTGTGTGATATGACATTTAAATTATTTTCTAAACATTAAAATAATATTTAGTATAATTTTATATTGTAATTATTGATTGAAGGTTTGCTACAACATAGATTGTTTTTGTCTTTCTATAATTAAGATATCTTCTACTGTTTAGAAAAAGTCGGAAAAGCTATTGTAAAACAGTCTTTGTAAAAACGCAGTTTGAATAAAAATTTAACATTTATTCAAAAAAAAAAAATTATTGACTGATATATAAAAATAAAAAACTCTCCAACAATGTTCGTTTTTCTTCTTTCCCCAAAATTTATTAATTGGATTTGAATTAGGGTAATCCTAATCTCTAGTTTTTTTTTCTCGAAAAAATAATCCTAATCCTAATCACTAGTTGAGAGGCTGTTTAATGACGACTAAAGACATTTTGAAGACTTAGATTTGCTGTCCGTTTACAGTGACGACTGATGATGATGAGATGAAAGGAGTGAGGAAGAGAAGAAGAAAATCATAATCATTTTTTTTTTTCAAAGTATTGTGTTTTTTTTTATCACAACGTAAATAAATAATTGAAAGTTAAATTTATTTACTAACTAATATTATAAAAATTTAATCTAATTGTTACGTCCCACATTTTTAATGGGATATAAGTGGTACCAACCGTATAGTCGCTGGTGTTATACTTTCACCACAGTTCATGGTAAATGGATGTACTTTAAAAAAAACTTGAACGCATGTCCGTCTGATGTCCCTTACGCCGCTTCCAATGTCGAGCCTGCATCTATGCTTCGCCCTACTTAAAATTTATTTTAGTTGTGTGCCGTCTGCTATCATTTTCTTGTCTTTAGGGAAACAAACGTTTAAACATTCCCTAGTTAGTTAGTTAATTTTTCTCTAGCCTTTTAATTTCTTTTGTTCTGGATATATTGTACAAATGTTTAAAGAGAAATACAACTTAACATTAAAGAAGAAAAGGTAAATTTGATAATGGTTAAATGGTTTATGTTATCGGAGCTAGGCAGAAGGAAAAGAGATTTCTAGCTCAAGGTAGCTTGCTCGCCCCGGAGTTGGGATCAGTTGAGTACTTTGTTACTCAACAATTCTGCTTTAATATATAAAAAGATAATTAGAGATTGAACACCTTTTATTTCAGGTACATAATAAGGTTGTATATATACAATTGATACACCTGAACAATTCTATTGATGAGGTGCTTACAAATATGTTTTATACAATATGAAAAAGTTTTTTTTTCCTAACTTTGCTTAATAATGCAACATTTGGCATTCTGTTTTTGTAATAAATGTCTTCCCCGTTGATTTTCAATTTAACCAATTTAAGGTAAAAAAAATGGGTTGCTAAAAATCATTCGTACTCTTGGCTTCCTTGAGGTGCAGCTCATCCATTAGCTCTCTCCCTTCGCACGACATCTATATATGAAGATAGATACAATAAGGGAAATTAACATATCTCATATCTGTTGAGTATAGCACAAAAAACAATATGCCTTTAGTGTATATATGTTGACCAATGAAAAAAAAAAACCAAGGTTGTGATTTCTTTTTTTGTCTTCGCAAATGATATTCAATGAATAAGGTACTTGCAGAAAAATGTCGTCTTTAATTTGTTTAGATGAGAGGGGCAAATGTATTAACTATATAAATCAAATTAGAGAGATTTTCTAAATTAATTCACTTTGAATAGAAACGTTTCTTTAGTTCTTCCAAAATTTTGTAGATCAGATTATTTAGATACAGTAATTGTGCAAAATTAAATGTCAAATATACTGAGTATGCACTATAGATATATGTCGTTAACTCGTTTCCTATTTCCGATAAAAATAGAACTTCTATTCTACTCTTGGTGTATTGGACTTACATGCTCATTGACGTGTTTCATTGTACATGCTTAAATATGTTTGCAGGAGTTAAGCCATACATGTTTACATTTACTAGAAAAGCATATCAGATTACATTACTAGCAGTAACACCGTAACATGTTATCTTAGTTAAGCTTCAACTTATACTACATTTAATACATAGCAGACCCCAACACTTGGTAGTGATCTAAAGTCTAAACCTTATTTTAAGACATATGTCTTGGTTTGCACTTTTTCCGAACGCAGAAATAAAAACTATTATACTTCTTATAACTTATTGCATTTTCAACATAACTTGCGTTTTACCCTGCTTAGTTACGAAATTCCTTTATAAGCACCCCTCCATAGCGCTGGACCGCCTTGTCGCAGTTAATAGCCCGTTCTTTCGGCATCTCAAACCGATCAACATGGCCAATAAAAGGACGAGCACCACTGAAGTGTTGAATACGATCCGTGGCATGATAAACAATCGGTTTTACTATAGTTGACTCATTTGAAGACTGATAAATGACTTGACGAGTAGTAATAGTACTAGTTGCCTCTTTTACAGTATAAAATTTTGGACCACCATATTCGCAGGAACTTTCGTTAAAATAAGAAGGAACACATGGTTTAGGGGTAATTTTGTGGGACTTACCATACACGTTATCGACTATTTCAAAAGCCTTTTGAGCGATTCTTGTATTCCTATCATTTTGAGCCATTGCCATTGAAGAAGAGAGGTGTTTTTGTCTTAGTGTGTTATCTTTGTTCGTTTGGTTTTAGTTTGCTTTGGGGAAAAAGCCAATGGCCTCCCTTATATAGAAAAAAAAATTAACGAACCTGCGTACTCTGTTGACTTATCTTTTTGGAATTTTCCCTTCACTTTGCATATGAATAGTCACTTTTATTAGATTATACCTTTTGTAATGGTTAATTGAACTGAAACTGAAATTTGACATTACAAAGGGAGACTTTTTGCAAAAAACAAATATTGTTTTAGTAAAGGATGACAAGAAAAGATAGTATATGTAGATCTTAAACGAACATTGTATTCCTTTGACCCAAAAAAAGAACATTAAATTACTTTATAGAGAATTAAGACAGTGCGTGGTGCGCGACAGTGGTGACACCAGGTTGCTTCTCATGGTACAACAGATATCTTGTCCGAAAGTTTATTATGCCAAGTTGAAACTTGTTTTATACAATAATTGAGGAATAATTTACAAATAACCTATTTATAGTTTAATAATTTCTAAATTGCAATATTATCATTTTTATAAATCTGCTCCACTACCCGTAGAGTGTGATAGAAGTATGACAATAATCTAGCAGACACCATAAGTACGCTATTAGACTAGATGATAGTCTGCGATGAGTAGTAAATTCAACCATTCATAGGATCTTGAAAATCTGATCCGAAGAGAAACCATGTGATGAATGTATTTTTTTTCTAATAAACAAATTTAAATGGAAGAAAGTGATCAAATTAATTTTACGTATTTAATTTATAAATTTAATGTTTGACATTTAATTATTAATAATTCATTTAATTAACATTATAGTGTAATTTGAATTTTTGATTTTAAATTATTTTAAAACATAAATTTCATCTCTCGAAAATAGTCTCTTAAATTTGTTTAACTATCAATATTAATTTAATTTTAAATAAAATCATAAGAATAATTTTGAGATAAAGTAATAAAAATACGAAGTTCTTATAACCTTATTAAAAAGCTATTTAAAATTATTTAATAAGAAAACTATATTATGATTTACGTTCCTCAATTTTTTTCTTCAATTTTGAAGGAAAAAACTTTTTTGTTTCATATTTTATCATCGATGGTGAATTTATAACAATAATGTACGGTCCCATGCCTAAATATTGAGAATAATGTAGAATTTTAATTATTTTCGTAATTTTATTTTGTTTATACTGCATTAATGCTTTTCTATATTAATATCATATCACTTTCACAACTAACTGTTTTTGGTAATCAAACTACATAACATTGTCTAAAAAACAAATGGATTTGTAATTACTTATGTTTTGCTTATATTTCATTCTTTTTGTTTATTTTTTTTTTGTCAACTTTCTTTTTCATATAAATAATTGGTAAGATGTTATGTAAATGAAAATCATGTTACTAAAATTAGTTTAAAAATCCAATCATATGTAATCATCTTCTTAGTCTAATCGTGTTTCTCTTTAACGTTTTAAAATGTAACTTTGTAAGAGGAAAGATGCGCAAATGTTTTCTTTCGTTTACCGATGACAGAAAAGAAAAAGAAGGTTTTATGAGATATTAATCATTTCTACACAAATCCACGTAATTATATCGTGAAACAAATCAAACAATGAAGTTGTAATTTCATTTACGACAAAAATGTGTGATTGAGCGCAATTGATCATGTATCATATAAAGCTAGTTCAAAACTAGACTAAACTAGAAACTGGTTAATACATTTGATAACCTTCGTGTAATCTATAAGACTATATATACACCAATCTCGATTAACGTTAAACACAAAACATTCCAAGAAAACATAAAGATCATAAAACAAAAAAAAAAACAAAAAAAGAAACACAAGATACAAAATGGCAGATAAGACTACAATACTTCCTCCTCCGTAAACGAATATACACCGGCAAAATCGGTCTGCATGGCTTTGAAGCCTCCGACGATGTCGTGTCAAAGTGTGAAAGGCGGGTCCATGAAGGTCATCATCAAGAAGGCAAAGGCAGAACCATCACCGGTGGAGAAGGCACAGATGAAGGCACAAGAGAAGTGAAAGACGTCACCTATGCGAGGAAAGATTAATATTTCATTTCTAAATATATAGAAATAAAGAGTATTTAGTATTTAAATTATTAAAACATGACTGTCAATATTATCCCACCGGATATAACAAGTAAATAAATTCAAATTTATTGGGTTCATAGCAAATCATGGGTTTTGTTTATGTCGACTGAGTTACCATCTTTTCTCCCATTTTTTGTTTGGGTTCATAAAATTTTCTTTGTTTTCAAATTATCTATTTTTTCTTTACTCCCTCTTTTCTTCGTTATTGATGGGTTTTTAGATAATTTTAAGTACTTTATTACTAAGCTTTCGGTCTTACATCTTCAAAATAACAGCCTCTCTGGTATTTTTCTAGAGGAATTTATCAGTAAAAACTTGAGATCACTTGATGTTGGTCACAACCGGTTATTAGGAGAACTTCTCAAGTCTCTGATAAACCGCACTCAACTCGAGTTTCTGAACGTGGAAGACAACATAATCAGTAACAAATTTCCATTATGATTGAGATTGTTACCCAATCTACTGATTATTGTCCTTCGTTCTAACCAGTTATATGGGCCAATATCTTCTCCAGGGGATTCTTTGAGTTTCCCCAAACTGCGAATCTTTGACATTTCAGATAATCGCCTCACTGGAGTTTTGCCATCAGATTACTTTACGGGTTGGACTGCAATGTCATCGGTTGTGGATATTGTAGATCGTACGCCAATTAGGTTTGCGGGACGTGGATCGGGCTATTATCATAAATCGGTTGGTCTGACGAACAAAGAATCGAATATGGAGCTGGTTGGGAGTGGTTTCACAATCTACAAAACCATTGATGTCTCCAGATTTTATATAATTTTAAACATGGTTATTTGTAAAAACTAAATCATGACCATCAATATTGTCCCACGGAATATATAAATTCATAGCAAGTAAATAATTCAAATTTATTATTATTAAAGAGGTATGGTTCAAGTTTTGCCGAAAATAAGTTTTGAAGAACAAATTAAAAATTTTGTTCTTAAACGGTTAAAAAAGTTAGTGGAAAAAGAAACACACAGTCAATGACTCATAAATGACACACATATACATTTTCATCGTGCGGGACCCATAAGAGATTCGTGAGTTGGTGAATAGAAAAAAATATAACTATAGTGTAAATAACAAATCCCATGCATAATGAAAATTTTAACTAACTTTATATGATACATGATCAATTGCGCTCAATCACACATTTTTGTCGTAAATGACATTACAACTTATTTGTTTCAACTATATAATTACGTGGATTTGTGTAGAAATGATTAATATCTCATAAAACCTTCATTTTTTTTTTGTCATCGGTAACGAAAGAAAAAATTTACGCATCTTTCCTCTACAAAGTTATATTTTAAAACGTTAACGAGAAACACAATAAGGCTAAGAAGATGATTACATGTAATAGATTTTTAAACTAATTTTATTAACATGATTTTTCATTTACATAACATGTTACCAATTATTTATATGAAAAAGTAAGTTGAGAAAAAAATAAACAAAAAAGAAGAAAATATAAGCAAAACATAAGTAATTACGAATCCATTTGTTTTTTAAATAATGTTACGTAGTTTGATTACCAAAACCTGGTAGTTGTAAAAGTGAATGATATTAATATATAAAAGTATTACTGCAGTATAAACAAAACAAAATTATGAACATTAGCCTAGTCAATAATAAAGAGAGAGAGACACCATAGGTCATAGCTTGACTGTAAATATACTTTGGACTAATTCAAAAGATCACATGATCGAATAGCAGCTAGTGCAGATAAATTATTGAAGGCTAAACCAAACATAAGGGAGTGTATGAACTTTGGTCAAGAACCTTTTAGTTATTTAGGAAAAGAGAGAGAATAAATACTGAAAAAGAAAGCCTAAAATGCAAATTAATATTAACGTGGGGTTAGACCAGTGGTAACAGTTTTTGCTAGGAACTTGAGACGCTACGGTTCGATTTTCGTTGGAAGGGATTTTGTAAGATTTGTGTTTCGGGCAATCCATTCCTCAGCACGGACAGGAATTCGGACAGGTTAAAAATGCCGATGTTTGGGCTAGATGGATAGTCGGGAAATTCAAAAAAATCCGATGTTTGGAATCGTACGGATGGTGGTCTGCGGACGTTCGGACAGTACGTTCGGATGTGGCATGCGGACGTACGGAAAGTACGTACAGATGGTGGTCTACGAACGTACGGACAGTACGCACGGATGGGTCTGCGGACGTACGGATGGTGGTCTGCGGACGTATGGATGGTGATCTGCGGATGTACGGACAATACGTACGGATATGGTTTACGGATGGACGGACAGGACGTACGGACGCGATACGATCGTCGGATACGATCGGATGTTGCGAACGGAAGGTACGATCGGATCGTACGTCCGGATGAGTGTTGCGGACGCGGAAGGACCGTCTGGATGGACTGTCTAGATATGATCCGGATGAACAATGCGGACGTGCGGACGTATGGACTGCGTCCATACGGACGGTATGTCCGGATTGAGAAATTTCGGACAAGTCCTTGCCATTTTGGGAATTTTCAGACAAGAATAGATAATTGGACAAAGTTGGTCTATTTTCAGACATGATTGGTCGTTAATACAAGGTTTGTCCGAACAGGACATTTTTGGTCCGAGAGGACAAGGGACCGTCGAGGATCGTTCGGACATCGATCCTAAAATTTTGGACAGGATAAGGTTTTGACAAGATAAGATTCAGACATGATAAGATTAGGACACACGGACCATCCGAGGGACCGTGAAGGGACCGTAAGGACAACATCCTTAATATTTCGAACATGGATAGATTTTTAGACACGGACTGTCCTAAAATCTTATTTGGTCGGCTTTTGGACAAGTTGGACCGACGAAATATGAATTTGCCCGAAAGTTCTCATATGGACCGACGGACGGTCCGATACGGGCCAATTTAGGGTCCGATGGGACAAAATCAATTCGAACCGAACCAAGTTGATTTTTATTGTAGGGATCAAATTTTTGAAGCTAAAACTCAAGTTCTTTAAGGCTGAAAAGAAGTTTTGGGCTGTTATGCAAAATTGGTCCGATAAGACCTAAAATTTAACAAAATATTCTAAGTGTTAGCCCGTTTGGTCTTAGGATTTTTGGCCGAGTTTTTATAAGGTTTTGGTCGATTTTGCAGCCGCCTAACACTTAGAGAATTTTAGAAAGAAAATCGAGCAGCCTTAGAGAAAAATCGAGTGATCCTTGGCCGTTTAAGAGAGATCCGTCCGTGGAAAAGAGCTAGCATTTTTGGTAAGCGTTTTTTTTTTTTTGGTTGGTGTTTTTGGGTCGATCTAAGACTCGTTTCTGATGGTGTTGGTCTGGATTCGTGGCTGTAGTGAAAGGATCCATCCTTGGATCTTTGCTAGAAATCGCAAAAGATAAGCGATTTGTCTTTGGATTCGTTTTTGGTTTATGGATCCGATTCTGATCTGCGTTTGTTTGTGGCTGGAAAGTCTCAGCGTGTGTAGAAGGAGTCTAGATCGAGTGCTTGTGAAGGAAAACACACTCAATCCTTAGAACAAAAATCGATTGGTAAGACCTTTTGTCCTTGGATCCGTGCGCTTTTGTAGATCGGTTTTTAGATCTGTTTTTGATGCATGTTTTGATGGCTGCCGTGTCTTGTAGAGGCTGAGAGAAGACCGATCTGAGTGTTGGAGAATCCGATATATCTTTGATTCGGTAAGGATATCGTTTTTGAGATTGTTTTTGGGACTAAGTGTTCGATCGGTTTTGATGGAGCTTTTGTTGTGAGTTTTTGGTCATCAGCATGTGTTGATCTTGCTGTGATGAGGCCGTGTGGTTGCTAAGGCTTCAGTCTTGGTCATCGTTTGGTAAGAGTTGCTTTTGGGATCGTTTTTGAGGCTTAGTTTGGATCCGTTTTTTATGGGATTTTGTTGCATGTTTTTGTGGTGTGTTTCTTATGATCAGCGTTTGTTCTAAGGACTGTGGTGAGGCTGATCAGTGTGTACAAGGCCTTGGCTTGTGCACCGTTTGGTAAAGATCTTTTTATAAGATCGTTTGTGAGGTTATTTTGGGATCGGATTCTAAATCCGAATTTGTTTTGTTGGCTAGGCTATTGGCGTGTTCTATTAACCTCATTTGCTGTACTTTTAAGTTGTCATCAGTAACTCTAAGGTGAGTGTGTTACCGTGGTGCAATTGTAGAAGTAATTTTGTGTTTGTGGCTTGATTGTTTTGTGTTGCGTGTATGCGTTTGTGTGTGATGACAGTTTGAGGTTCTGTTTGATGTGGCAGGTGTCTTGAGTGTAGACTCTTGACTTATGCGTTTGGGAACCAATTGCATACAGTAATATCCCTTAACATATGTTGCCTATTTGTGTTGAATTGTTTCTGTAATTGTGCCTAGTGAGACGGGACGACCGCCTCACTAAGCAATTTTGTTGCTTACGTATCCACCGCATGGATGCAGGTGAAGATGATTGAAGAGCTCGCGGGACATAGAGAAGTTGGAGTGGATGGATGGTTATTGTCTTGTTGTTTCTGAGTTTTGAGCATTTTTGTTGATTTCATATGCATGATTGCATAAGTTGGACGATGATTTGAGTTAGAATATTTGAGATTAATTTGAGGAATTTTGGAGTTTAATTTGAGTTGTTAGAATTTATTTAATTGATTTAAATAAATTGTTTGAGTTTGTTAAATCAAAAATGTTTAGTAAGTGAGTTAAGTTGGTAAATTTAAAATTCTAAATTTGTGTGAGTTTGGGTTAAAATTGTTAAGTCTTCCGCTTGTGTAGTAAAAATCTGATTAGTATTTGAGAAGTAACACATAGTAAGAAATTTTTTTAGAATTTACGAAATGGAGGTGTTACAAATCTCTTTCCAAAGAGGATGAATTTAAAATGGTGTGGATTCCGCCCTGAAGATGTAGGACCCACATGGATTTAAAGTTCGGAATTAAAAAAAAAAGAAATGCAAATTAATATTTAGCTATGATAATATGATCAGTCATTATATTTTCTCAAACAAAGCACATTATTCAATACATAACATGTATAATAAACTATGCACAAATGGTAGATACTCTCTCTTTTGTGATAAAAAGATGGTGAATGCCCTTATTTCTATTTATTCATAATTTAACTATTTTTTTTTTTTTGGTAAATTACTTGGATGTACTTATTGGTGAGGTGTTGTACTTCTTTATCAGAGCTTCCTTGCATTCTCCACCGGTGCCGTTTCTGTAGAAACGTAATTTCTACAACATGGGCAAACTGAATGATTGTGAATAAATTACTTAAACAAATGTACAAACTCAATATAAAATTGATACCAAACATGAATTAGAAATAAGATTTGCAGATTATGTAAACGTCCCGTAGTATAGCGATTGCATGATGTTTCGAATATCAGGATACAATTGCATGATTCTTATGACTCGCACCATCCAATTTCCAACACTTTTTTTGTGTGTTGTACTCTCAGGGATAAAGAGAGAAAAAAAATAGAAAGAAGAAAATGTGAAAAGATTGTTATTTTCATGAATGAGAAAGATCATCTTTTGTGTCTCTTTAAAAGCCAAAAATATTATTTGGTCATGTGTATATGTCTAGAGAAAGAAATTTAAATTGGACACTACACATGATTACCAAATATTCTAAAAATAATTGTCATATTTTTTTCAATACTTCTCAAATTTTCCATTTAATTTTAACTAGAATTTGTCTCGTGCTATAGCACGGATTGATGTTTCTTCTAAGATTCGATATTATAATTTTTTATTTATAAATTATAAATTAATAAGATAAATGCTAAGTATATATATATAGATAATTTAACAAAAAATATGTATTCAATTAAGTTTAAAATTTTAGATTAGTTATATCAAAATTATGTATATTTAAGTTGATGTTAAATAAAAATTTAAAATTTGATAAATGTTTTTATTAAGATATTCTGTTGTTTTTACCCATTGAAAATTACAATAATACTTTTATAGAACAATTAATTTTGTTTTTAAAATGATTTATCCCAATAATATTATTATATAATATTTAAAAACTTTAAGTTTAGATTCTAAAAAGTATTTATGTAATATTGTTAAGAGGATAATGTTTTTAAACAATCAAATATGTAAACATTAAATAATTTTATATAAATACTTTATTAAATTATAATATTATTTAAGTAAAAAATTTTAGTTTAATATATGTATATCAGTTTTAGTTTTTAGTAAAATATGATAATATATTTTTGATGAAATGATTTTTAATATGTAAATTAAAAACAGTTTTTTAATTATTTTTTTGAAATTACAATTTAGTTAATAATAGCTAACATATTTTCTTCTTTCTAGATTATAATTTTCGTTTTAATAAATTTATTTATTTTAATTTTTTTGGAAAAGAAAGTTAAATATAGATTTTGTGAAGATTTGATTGATTTAATTAAACAAACTAATTAAATTAAATTAAATGTTGACTTAATTTTCCAAAAATAAGAGATTTGATGTAGATTGCGATTTTGTTTGAAAGATTTTAATAAAGTATTTAAACCGTAATCTAGATGTATCTTTTTTATAAGAAAATCTCAAAATTATATAATAATAAATGACTAAACTACTCTTAATGAGAAAATATAATTTGTTCTTTGTTGTAATGGCAATATGATGTAAATATTAATATTTTGTAAGGTTTATTTTATAAATGTACTTTCCAAATAATATATAAGAAATATTTCGTTTATTATTAATTTGTTCATCAAAAGAATTGGAAGATTCTTTTTTTGAAAAAATATTTATAGATCTTATATTTATATTTAAGAATATTATTATGTCATACTAGTAAATTTTCTTTTCCTTTTTATGTTAATTGTGGGTTCTTTTTTTTGTCAAACTTTAATTGTGTCATTATTAGTTATTTCATATATCTTACTACGGTAGGGTGGTTAAAAGAGGTTTACTAGTTCATGGATTTTAATAGATTTAGAAATCCATATATAATTATATGTTATTCAAGCATTGATTTTAAAATTTTTATCAAAATCATGTGTTATTTAATTATTGAATTTAAATCTTTATAAAAATTATATGTTATTGGTTCTTTTATTTACAAATACTAGTTAAAATCACCATTTATTCAATAATAAATATTTAAATATGGATTTGATTTCACAATAGATTTGAACATATTTGAAAATGTATTTTACATAAAACTAGAGAGGTTAAAATTCTTAGTCCCACCACGTTATTTTGGTGGATTTACAAAAAGATAATATATTGTTTTAACCCATTAGCGACAAATAGCTGAATCCTCCAAAAATATAAATAGCATGAGCTAACATCTTTGAATTCACTAAAAAAATCCAAGATCCAAAGCATGTGATACTATAAAAAAACAAAAAACATTTAATCCAACCTAACAAATAATAATTTCTAATACTCCATAATATTACGCTTAATCCAATCATAACGCTCATCAGTAGACATACTAGCAAAGACTTCTTTCATCTCTAATTGGTGAATCACTTTAACCGCATCGTAACAAATATTTTTTTTTCTTTTCTCAGCCTCTCTTTGTTCAGCTTCAACAAGATAAGTGACTTATATTATTATTGTAATTCATGAAAATTTTATGTAGTAGATTGCGGATTTTCAAATCGTCGAAATTTTTTAGCTCCTTATCGTGGATTCAGATATCATATACAAGAGTTTTCTGGTCAAAATTCAAAACCATCGGATGAAAAATAGTTATTTAACCATCGTCATGCATCCTTAAGAAACATAGTTGAAAGAATATTTGGTTTACATAATTTTCTTCAAAATTTTTGTCGAATGTATAATTTTCCAGAAGAAGTTTTTGAATAAATTAATGACAATTGTGATGAAGTTCTTACGACCCAAGACCAACAAAAAGAATATGTCAATCAGTGGAGAGATACAATAGCATCAAATATGTGGAGAGATTCGACTGAGAGGTCATAAATGAGAATATAAGAGATTATTTATTATTTTTATATACTATATTTTTGTTTTATCTTAAAGATTTTTAAAATGTTTAATTTTGAAATTCTGTTTGTATGATTTTCAAATCCAAGTTATTTAACTTTTAAATCTATTTTGTTCGATTTTAAAATCAATGAAATTTGTATGGATTTCCAAATCTTATAAAGATTTTCAAATCCATTAAAAATCATGGATGAATAAAATCCGCTATTGTGTTGTAAACTCTAGAGAAAAAAAATTGTGAAAAGATTGTTTATTTATTTTCCATGAATGAGAAAGATCATCTTTTGTGTCTCTTTTAAAGCCAAAAATATTATTTGGTCATGTGTATATGTAGAAATTTTAATTTGGACGACTAAACAGGATTACCAAATATTCTCAAAATAATTGTCATATTTTTTTCAATACTTCTCAAATCTTCCATTTATTTTTAATATTTCGTTCATTATTAATTTGTTCATCATAAGAATTGGAAGATTCTTTTTTTCGAAAAAAGATTTGTAGATCTTATTTACCATAATAGTATAATGTTTATATTTAAGAATATTACTCCGTCATACTAGTAAATTTTCTTTTCCTTTTTTGTTAATTCTTTTTTTTTTTTTTTTTTGGTCAAACTTTAATTGTGTCTTTATTAGTTACTTCGTATATCTTATTACAGTAGGGCGATTAAGCTTCTCTCTACTCTTCGTGTAAGTGTTCTTTGCTACATATTAAAGATTGACTTTTAGGGTTTACTTATTATCTGATGTGGGATTTATGGTGTTTTTTTTTATCCATAGATTTGTCTAATAATCTTATGGTTTGTTTTATCTTTGCTTCATAATTTTGATCCGTGCCATGTCTATACAATTATTCCGTAATACTCTCATTTTCTTTTTTTTGTCAACAAGCTAATTTTATTAATTAGCTTAGCAAATAGCATTAATTACAATAACTGTCGAGAGCGCTTCTTTAGCTAACTCATCTGCTTCCCTATTCTCCCTATAGGGATAGCCACAAATTCAATTATCTCAAATTCATAAGCAAGATTCACAATATCTTCTATAATTCCACAAATCCTCATGGCTTTTGACTTTTGGTTAATTGCGTTGATAAGTTGGATTGAGTCTGAGCAGACACGAATCTGCACAATACCCAGCTTTATGCTCTCATCCTTATGATCTAATACATTTACTTAATCCTTAACTTCCGTAGTTTGAAGGAGAGAGATATGTCTGAGATCACTAATGAAACTTCTGGAGAGGGGACTTTAACTAACGACGTAAATGATTGTGGTTAGTATTTTCATTCTTTGATTGTTTTATTCTCAAATGACTCCTATTTTTTTGCTGTTTCATTATTAGCTATATATGTATTCGTGGTGTTTAAATTATTCGATATTGTTATATTATATAGGATCAAGTCCTTCTGAACTATATGGGACATTTACATGGAAGATTAAGAAATCTTCACAAATCAATGAGCGAGAGATCCGTAGCAATACTTTTGAAATTGGTGGCCGAAGATGGTAAGTAAATGACATTTTCATTTTCATAATAATAAGGTTGAAACTTTGTGAATTTATATGCTTTTTTTTTTTTTTTAATTCTTACCTATGACAGGTATTTGTTAATTTATCCACGAGGGTGTGATGTTACCGACCATCTCTCTCTGTTTCTCTGTGTTGAAAACTATGATAAGCTTCTTCCAGGTAAGTATTGCTGTCTGTTTAGTTTTCAGTCTCTCGATTTGTAAACCTTTCATCATCATTTAGGTTAACATTTTGAGGCAGGTTGGAGTCATTTAGCTCAGTTTACTGTAGCTGTGGAGAATAAAGATCCAAAGAAATCGAAGTCTTCAGGTTATTTACTGCATCTTTTTATTTACCTGAATCCGCAATAACGCAAACAATCTGAACATATGTTTCTTCGCAGATACGTTACACCAGTTTTGGAAGAAAGAGCATGACTGGGGATGGAAAAAGTTTATTGAGTTACCTAGACTACAGAATGGATTCATAGATAATTTTGGCTCTCTTGTATTTAAAGCTCAAGTTCAGGTGATTAGGTAAATGACAAGGTTTAGAGTGTCTCTTGAGTGATATATATATCTAGCCACATTTTTCCATGCTACTATTAACATACAGCCAACTTTTCTTTATTCTTGCAGAGAGTGTGTGAACCGACCTTTTCCCTGCATTGATGGTCAGTATAGGAAGGAACTTGTTAGGGTTTATTTGAAAGATGTAGAGGAAAAGTTCCTGAGCTTTGTGGAAGAGAAAAGAAGCAAGTTTGTGAAGTTGATTGACGACAAAAAGAGATGGAAGAGGTATTTTTCACGTTTATTACTTGATTAATTAAAGAAATTCACTTACGTTTGAGCAACTTTGAATCATTACAAGGAATTGATTTTTTAAAAAATTTCTGGTGTAGCTTATGTGCCTTTTGGTTAGGGATGAAACAAAATTCGAGGCTCGAGATGTCTCGAGAGAAGATGGATGTAATTCTAAAACTAGTTGTGAAACACTTCTTCATCAAGAATGAAGTTAAGTCCACTTTGGTGATGGATTTCTTGTTTTATGGGTTAAAGTCTCTTGAAGAGAAAAGGAGCATATTAGAAAAACTTTCAAAACTGATTGTGAAAGAATTGGTCATCAATAACCAAGTTGAATCCGCTTTGAAGACTCTTGAAGACGAAACCAGGAATGAGAGAACAATTGATGCCAAAGAATTATCAGCTCCAATTGCTAGTGTGGACAAAGATATGTTTATTGTTAAAGATCCGATGTTACTTCTAGAGAGATTTGTTCTTGCGCCATTGCCTGAAATGGGTTCCCCAAACCTTGTGCAGGTTAGTTTTCAGCTCCTATGGCTCCACATCTATTAGAAATTTTACTTGTGTTGATAATGTTTTTTTTTTTTTTTTTTCTCATGTGAATCTAGCTTGGCAATGTCGGAATACAGTATAATATGGAGCGCGATGAGAAGCAATTAGCTGATTTTGGTAGATGGGCTTTGGAGGTATTTGTTCTTGACCATATCTTTTGCAAGAAAATTGAATTCGCATATGAAGAAGCTATTGCATTGGAAAGGCAAGAAGAGCTTATTCATGAAGAAGAGAGAAAAGGAAATAAAGTCAGAGTGACCAAAAAAAAACGAAATAAAGTCAAAAATGTTTTGTTGGGAAAAAAATGAACTAATTCTTTTTAGAGTTTTTATTTCTAGGCTGTTCTGGATTTTAAGACTTTTTAATATATGCTTTCTGGTTTTTAATTATGTGATAAAGACTATGATCAAGAAGATATTGTTGATTAAATATGGTGGTTGTGTGTTTTTTTTTTTCCGTTAGGTCGTTAGATCTTTACACATTATATTTTTTGGTGTTATATTAATAGTTTTTATTGATGTTTTTATTTTATTTTTAGATTTATCAATGTAGGCAGTTTTAGTTTTTAGTATGTGCTTATATGATTAAATATGATAGTTGAGTCGTTTCTATTTAGTTTGTTAGATACTTAGCCCTTTGTGAACAAAATTAAATCAAAGGTATATATCTTTGTTAATTAGATATTTGTTAATCAGATCTTTGTTAACATTGGATGAGACATTTTGCTGGAGTGCCACAATTAGACTTGTTGCCTTTGGTCGAAAAGGTTATGATACAAATCAGTCTTGAAACATTTTGTTTTAGTCAATGTTTGCTGTTGTTGATAGTTTCAATTAATACAGCATGAGAATAAAACTAACAATGAGGCCCATATTGGTCCAGTGTTTCTCTAGTACAACCATAGCTTAAAATCGGAAATTAGTGCTACATAGTTACAAATTTAAGGTTAGGTTCAATTTTGTCACCTTCCTACTATAAAAGCTAAATTTATTGTTATTTATTCATTTTCTTTCTAAATATTCGCTCACACGTCACAAACTGCAAAGCACTGAAATGATTTCTAAATTAATGAAAAGCTTTGGGATATGTTAACATAAATGAAATTATTTTCTTCTATTTATTTTAAAAGTTTCTTTTTCAATTCAGTTACCAAATATAGGACATGTTCCACCTGTCACAAGCAAACATTGCTTTCATGTTCAAAGTTTTCAAACGTTAACAAAAACAAAAAACAAAATAAAGAGAGAAATAGAAACAACATTTTCTAGGTTCCAAAACCAAAGAGGCAATTTACTCCATTTTCAATCTTCTTCTTCTCCAAATGGATTCAACATCCATTGATGAAGATCTCGTTGAAGAGAGAGAAGAACTCATGGTGTCTTACAATGAGAATAACAGTCAACCTATAATTAAAAAAGCTTACTTTTTGAAACCATGTGTCTCCTCCATTGAAGGGTTTGAAGGTATGCTTCGTCCATCTCCTTCTCCTGAGTTAAAAGCTTCGTCTTTGTGTGTTTTCTTTTGTGGGTGGAGGTTACCAGACAAAAAGTTCAAGTCTTGGGCTAAAAAAATGGCTGCTTTACACAAACCCACTTGGTTAAAATCTGGGATTTCTGAAGCAATTGAAGCATCGACATACAGAATCAACAAAACCCCGTCTTTGATTCTCTCTCTCGCTCAACATTGGTGTCCTGAAACCAATACCTTCGTGCTCCCTTGGGGTGAAGCAACCATAACCCTCGAGGATGTAAATGTGATTCTGGGTTTTTCAGTCTCGGGTTTGTCTGTATTTGCCGCTCTCGAAAGCTCAGAGATGGAAGAAGCCATTGAGAAACTAGAGAAACGAAGGCACGATAGTACGAGGCAGGTTTCATGGATTCCAAGCTTTGTTGATGATGAGATGGAGCATGAATCGTTTCTTGCCTTATGGCTTTCCAAGTTTGTATTTCCTGATACGTCTGGACGTTCGATTTTGAGACATGTTTTCCCCATTGCTGTTCGTCTAGCCAGAGGTGAAAGGATTGCTCTTGCTCCTGCTGTTCTGGCAACCCTTTACAGAGATTTGGGTAAAATCCGTGCTTTAGCCTCTACTAAAGTTTATCTCAAGTCTTCTCTGTTTAAGTTAGTCCAAGTTTGGATATGGGAGAGATTCAAGAACATACGACCAGAACCTAAAGAGATACGAACGGGTAAACCTAGAATTGCTCAATGGAGCGGTCTGAAACAGAGATTTGAGAATGTGGGAATGATTCTTTTTGATGGTAATTTTGATTGGCGTCCATATACTGAACCATTGAAGAATTGGAAACCACCTCGGTTTTACCTTGAAGATGCTAAGTGGGTGAGTCTTGATGGTGAAGATGATGATGATGAGTTTGTGTCGTTTGCTAGATGTGTGAGAGTTTCTAAGCTTGTTGGGATTGGTTTTGTAGAGAACTACTATCCAAACCGAGTAGCGATGCAATTCGGATTTGCGCAGGCTTTTCCTGTTTTGGTTACTAATCATAGCAGCAACGTCACAGAACAAGAAGCATGGGATGATTACAACAGATCTCTTGTTGGTTTAAAGCTATACGTTCCTTCTCGCCTCGCCACAGCTTTGGTTAATGCAAGATACCAAGACTGGTGCACAAAATCAGTTTCAGAGATGCCGAAAAAATCTACCGAAACGTTCAATGTAAGCAGTACAGTTGATCATTATGATGATAGTGATGATGATGTACCTCTTAAGGTGGTGCCATTGAGCCAAGTCCTTCGGAAGTTGGATGATAGAATGAAGAAAGCCAAGCATTCGACAAACAAGAGATGCAAGCGAGCTCGTGAGGATGATGGGAGTGCTGAGACAGAAGATGATGATAACATGACCATTGCTGAAAGGATCAAATATAGGAAGAAGTGTAGTGATGTAGAGAATGCTGAAGGAGAAAGAAGTAGACTTGAAGTGGATAACAATTATTCAGGCCTTCCTCAAAAGCTTGCTTATGGAGATGAGACTGTAGCAACAGAAGAAAAGCAAAAGAATGATGAAAAGAACTCCTCCAATCCTTCTGATGGAGTAGCTAAGAAGGAAGAAGATGTTGTTGTTGATGATGAGATCTCGAAGCAGAAGCTTGCAACCATTGCTCAGAAGATCAAATCTAGGAAGAAGTATAGTGATGTAGAGAATGCTGAAGGAGAAAGAAGTAGAGTTGACGTGGCTAACAATGTTTCAGGCCTTCCTCAAAAGCTTGTTTCTGGAGATGAGACTGTAGCAACACAAGAAACAGAGCAAAAGAATGATGAAAAGAACTCCTCAAATCCTTCTGATGGAGTAGATAAGAAGGAAGAAGATGATGTTATTGATGATGAGAGATTGAAGCAGAGAAAGCTTGCAATAGGGGAGCTAGCATTGAGGATGGAAGCACGTATTTTGAAGGTAGAGAACACTTTGGCCAAGATTAAACAATGGAAACTCAGAAGAATCCACACCAAACCTCCAGTTTCTGCTTAAGCTATATCATCTCTTTTGCAGCTTCTGCTTCCCTTATCAGAGACAGAGCTTTTATGTGTTATAAGAATGGCTTCTATGATGTACATTCTTCTCTGCAAGAATGATGACTTTTGGTATTTAGATTTATATATTATCATCTCGTCATTTTAATGAAATTTATTTATTCGTAATTTATTGTTTACTCTTTTCACGTTTCTTCTTCTTCTCCAATGACTGCTCTCACACTGTCACTAACATCACTGCCATTATCTTACGCGCTTCCCTCGATTACGTGCAAATCACGCGCCTCTCCTCCACGTATCACCGCCTCGTTGATTTCTTTCAGGAGATCGGAGCTTCGACAAGATCGTCCGCGATCAATTGAAGCCATGTCTCGTGACATCCGCAGTTCTGATTTGTCGCAGGTGATCGAATTAGAAGATGAATCTGATTTCCAGAAGCTTCTCTCATCGGATAATCGGATCTCCATAACTGGCTTCGGTTCTCTTCTCTCCGGTTCGTACACTTGTCCTTTGTTTGTGTATGATTAAGATCATGGAAAAAAATGATTGATTGATTTTGTTGTTAATAGAGAGAAGCGCGAGGAGTACTTTCCCAGATTTGGAGAATTTCAGAATGGCGAAATTGCAAGGATTCCGGCGAGTTTTCGCCCACTCCGCTCCGATCTTCTTCGAGCGTGGGATCGCGAATCCTGAAACTAAGGTCTCATTCGATCTTTTCTCATTCTCAAATTGGTTATGTATTGGAAAAATGGAGCTACCTAGAAACTGATTCTGAAACTTATGTGAATGAATCATGCCAAAGGCTTAAAGATTGTAGATATTGATTTAGAATTAGATATACAAAGACTCTTCTTCTTAGGTATTGAATGTGATGAATGAAACAGGAGATTTCAAGCTTGAGTGTAGAGCCATGTGAAGGAGAGAGCCTTGTGGTTACTGTCTTTGAGATCAAAAGCTCTGAGGTACCTAAAGATAACTCTGGAAACTGCTTCACTCTTTTGATACAAGTATATGTATATTCTTCTTGACAGTTTTGATGCACCAAACACACAGATTCCGGCTTTTATACGCAGGGAGCTTGAATTCCGGTTTCTCGCTGTGAGTCACTAGTTCCTCTTTTTTCCCTAGTTTTACAATATTCAATGGAAAGATATTTGCTTTGCGTCTACCTGCTCATTATTTTTCCTCACAACACATAGGTTGTTCCTGAAACAATGGAAGGCAAACCTTACACCAATTCTGCGGTTCGTCTAGTTTAGACAAATATTTGTTCTCAGTGACATTAGTTATGTTTGTTTACTCTTTGCCAAGTCTGAGTGTTGAGGTATGAACAGGTACTTTGTGGTCGATACAGTGATGAGGAGTTTTTCCAGATTAGATGCAAAGGTTAGGCCCTTCTCATTCTATCAATCTATCTAAATGTCGCAAAACTTCAAGCTCTTATAGGATTTGTTTTCTGCAGGAAACAAAGAGATTTACTTTCAAAATTACGGAAGATTCAACATCGAGAAGATATGGCGGGACGACATCTTACCTTGTCGTCTCTATCTAAGACACTGGTACACTCTCCTTACTACAGATTTTTATCCAACTTCGAAACTGATCAGTTAACAGACCAGCAGCAACCGTAACTTGTTTCAAATGAAAATGAGAGAACTTTGGGTACTTGTTTAAGAAATTTCATAGCTTTCTTCTATATATGGATTAAATTTTCTTACATGTTGAAGATTCTCCTGTCTTTGCAGTGTTTTGGCAGCGAAGAATCTGGGAGATGAAGCTTACAATAACTTTCTGGATCATACATTCTTGGGAGATCGTAAAACAACCATCAGAGAGTATTTAAGCAGCACAGGTTCTGGTATCATGGAAGAAGAACCACCGGAGGCTCTCAAGTCTAGATATGGAGGTTGATCAAAAACCAAAGATAAAAAGATGATTTGTTCTATCAAACTTCAAACTTCAAACGTCAAACGTTAAAAATTAATAAATCGATAGGTTTTATTGTTTTATTATGACATCTTTATATTAAATGAAGACTTTGTGGTTCTCGCTAGAATCCGAGTTTTGGCACAAGTTGCTATGAAGAAAAAAAAACAATAAAAAAAGCTCAACATCCCACATCGGGAGTTTTGAAAAAGAGTTGTGTTTCTTTGGGCTATAAAAAGGAATGAGTTTTACTAGTTTATGTATCCGTCTTTGTCAGAGGTGAAGGATGATCCGTCAATGATCGTCTAGAGACGGCGGATCGTGCCGACACAGAATTTGACGAACATAATTTAAGGCGAGTGGGCCTGGCCTTACTTTGGTTGGGCCTGCCCGTCAATTTTTGGAAGCCTCGATCTCCCAGTCGAGGTTCTGCCCAAACCAAAAGAAGCTGACAATTTCAACCATACGCAAACTATATTCGAGAACTCCGCGTATAAATCAGCATCGCGAACTGAGCATAAATAACAATACTTGACCAAACGCACTTTTGTTTAGGTAGAAATATAATATTATCTTCCAGTTGCATCGAATCGAACTGAAAACCGAGCCTAAAGTATGATTTACTCATTTTGGGATCCTTCATGATGCGAGTGTTGGTATATATGCGCAATTTCAAGTGGAGACTATTGTTTGAGATTTAGATAATCACAATAAAGGTCTGATAAGTGTTGAACGGTGAGCAACAAGAACAATCAGAAACCAAGAATTCTGTTATTCCATTAAAATATCTCTCTACATTTGAGAAAAAAAAAATGTAAACCCTTGTGTATAAATAATATCTATAATGTACAGTAAATGAGGAGAGGAAGCTCATGAAGAGTGTTGATCACACTCGAGCTCAGTAATTAAGAGTTCCATCATCTTTTTATACATTGGCATATAATGATCATTTATCATTGTTCTCGATAGCCTAATCTTTCTGTACAGTTCTCTTGGCGTCTCATATATCCTCACACGCTCCACCATCGTCGTCCCCACCACCATCACTTCATCACGTTCTGTTTCAGACTCTGTCTCAGTCACTGACACTATGTGCATTATCTTACCGGGCGGGTAAAACCGCTGGTTCTCTATCAAGTCCATTGAAGATGCTGACACCGGACTCTGGTTCTGTCCCGTGGAGGAATCGCCGCCCCCGCTCGTAATTACAGTCTCTTCCTCTGTTATCTCCTTTGCTGCTGCTGCTTCTTCCTCCATGGCTTCACTGTCTCTTTCGTTTTCCTGTCGAGTCAACTCTTTGTCCAGTTCGTCCCATAGCTCACCTTCTGTCACGTCTTCTTCTATTGAAGATGTTTCAGTAATGACTTGGTCGATTGAAATCAACGGTTCTTCTTCTTCATCTTCTTCTTCTGCGTCTTCACGTTCTGATTCGCTGCTGCTTGATGTAGAACAATGGTCTGTTTTCTTGTGACCTTTACGATCTATCACTATGGTTTCAGCCAGTAGAGCTTCAGTGCTTCTTCTTTCGGGTATAATAGCGGATGCCTCCGGCAAGTCTGTGACTTTAGAGTTAAGTTGGGAGCTAATAGCTCTACGGCGTGGTCCTATGCAAGACCATGATGAGAGAGTTGAACGGGTCTGCACAACGGCCTGCGCTACATCCTGGGCACGCTTTAGCATGACCTGAACAAAATTTCCACCATTAACCAATCATCATCATCATCATGACAAAAGAAACACTTGTCCACGAATCTATACATTTAGTTGTTCCGCTACACCTTTCACTCATAAAGCCGCAACCTTTTTGGCTCATGATAATTGTATTGTGAACAACAGATTTTACCTGAGTGCTGCTTGAGACAGGCCACAAAATCGCCCCAGCACCAGCCACTTTTGCTTTCGCACTGGCTATAGAGGGCAAACGAGATCCTATAGCAGTTGCAGACCGATAAACAACACTAAGGACCCTGGTGTGTTCAACCTGATCACGCAGGTCATTTGACCATGAGGATGAGGTTACCTGCCACCAAACAGAAAAAAAAAGGATCTTATCTGTGTCAAAAATGAGTGTACATATAATACTTTACGAGAAAATTTGAACCATGGTTTCCGAAAGTGGATACAAACTACAGAACCATGGATGGGAAGAACCCACAGAAATCACGATTAAGAGCTACGACCATGGTTTACATTTTCCATTGACGCACTTGTGCTAAAAAGTGAATATATCTAAGATGTCTGATAAGACTAAGAATAATTTAGCAGGGGAAAGATGATATCTTTATACATTTCTCTCGATGACAGTATCTAGTTAAGCACGCAGGCTTGTATCCACTATTTGGTATACCATGGTTAGCAATATATTGTACAATTTCAGGACCATTTATTCCGATGGTGGAAAAGGATAAATTCCATTATATTAGCATCACATATAGGCAAAGCAGGCCACGTACCTCAGAACGAAGGTCATCGACTGAAGCAGCAGAGAATGTTGGGACTAGATCAGATCCGTTGATAATAGTAGTAATGAAGTGCTTGCCTGATTCTGCTAAATCCCAAGTCATACAAGCAGCTGCAAGTTGTTCAATAAAAGTTCAGTGCAAAGCATTGTAACAATCAGAACTAACTGACATATAAAGAGTTTGGTATCAAAATTAAGGGATTGGAGCAGATGACAGAAAAGACAAGAAAATACCACCAATACTCCTAAAGTGGGTGTACCTGGTGCAAAAGTGAAGCAAGTAGCCGAGGCAAACTCTTTTTGCTCCCGCAGAATATATGTTAGAAGTGAAGCCGTCCCACCCCCAAGAGAATGACCTACGATCTGAAACAATATATGCTCCTTAGAAACAATACAGTACAAAAAGGACTTCCTATTTCAACAGTTATATTCTCAAGAACATTCTCTACCATGGATGCTTCGATGAATTGAGATTAGTACGTGAGTATTAACTAAATAGACTCTGATGTTTGTGCATTATATCATCTGAGTTTGATTAGTGTGACAGATGCCTACATAATGTCCTGGAATGCAACTGGGAAAAGTACTTCTGTCTCCAAATGAAAGTTGGAAGGAAAAATATGATCTGAATTATCACATAAGTGAACGACATTTTTCTAGGTCATCTACACCTATTGGTAGTTAGTCTATCAGTCATAACGAGACAAAGAATTAGTAAAAACAGAAGACACAGTAGTAATCTGTAAATCAAGAATGTATCGCTAAATACAGAGCATTTACCTGAACCTTGAAACTAGGATTCTCATCAAGGGCCTTGAGGAGGCAAGGAACACTAAGTTTTGCAATCCATCGAGCTGCAGCAACCATTCCACAATGTGCATATCCTAAAACTAAATTACTTAGCCCACCATCATGCAAAACTGAATGATGGAAAGGGACCACTGCACCAGTTGCTGCTGTCAATGTATCTTTAATGCTATGAGTGCCACGGATCAATAGCAGGAGACATTTTGATTTGGTATCTCGTATAATCGTGAAGGCAGGCTGCATAATCTGCAGGGTTACCAGTATCAACTGTTCATGGTTCCGGATATAAACGAAAACAACAAAACAGAACTCAAATGTATAAAATATTCAATTTAACAAAACACTTGCACTGAGCTCTTATCAAGCTTCCCCTTTTCTTTTAGTTTCCATTTGACCAGCATGATAGCCACTTCATCAAATATACAATTCAACGGATAAAACTATTTGTAACAAGTTAGGTCCAATCTTTAATACAGTAACAGCACTGAAGATCAATCATGATGGGGAATATATACTGTTATTAAAATATCAATGTGAGACAAACTCTTGTTAGCCTCCCCAAACATATGTTCCTAAGAGAATCTATCCAAAAAGTATGAATATGTAGTGCTTCAAAAATGGTTTTCTAGTCTGGTTACAATTAACAAGCTAATCATGAGTAATAGCACGAAAAAAATCACATTAATATGACCTACCCCTGCTTTAGGCTTCTGAAGAAGGACATCTTCATGAGTATAACCGGCAGTCTCCAGAAACACGGCAAATGGCTTTTTGGAGAAGAGCATACAGAGGGTCAAAAATCTCTGTAATTCCGTCAACTCTAAGATAATATCTGGTCCTTTTAACTCTATACAGTTACTTCCCGCATAAACACTAGCAGTTGGAAAGTTACCCTGGAAAAAAATGCAAGCAAGCAATGTCACTTGCTACAAAACAAAATTGCCAATGGATCTAAAAGAATACACTCTGCATTAAAACAGCAAAACACAGATGCAGGATAAATAGTGACATTGCTTCGCATCACTATACACTAGTCATTAGATTAAAAGTGTAAAAACAATTTCCACATGCAGAATAATCAAACAACCATCCTACACTGAAATGAATAGAGCTCAAATTTGTCATATCAGGAAAGTAAACGATATAGGACTCAGAATACCCACCACAAAGATGTAAGAAAAAAGAGTAAATTTAAAAGAAAAAAAAAAAAAAAAATCTTTAAACTAAGCCCATAATTACATAGTCACAGAACATAACATATACCAAAAGATCAAGCAAGCTCGCTAATTTATGCATCTAATTTACAGATACGACTGACAAAATAAAACCCAGAAGAAGAATGAGATAAAAAGCTCAAACCTGCCTACGCATTAAATAGTTAATACCAAAAGCCAGATCGGCAATAGGCCATTTGCCCAGAGTCTCTGAATACGTAAACCGCAAAGTCTCCGATAAAGTTGAAATAGTCTCAAGCCAAGTCGCCGGCGCTTGAGCCGGTCTCCTTACAATCCTTCTCCTTCCGGATCTCCCTGATTTACCCAATTCACCTCCTGAATCATCTTCCCCATTTCTCGCCCACACGATCCGACGGCTCAGTAAGTATAGAATCACCACTGCTCCCGTGGCGGTCACCATTGCACCTGCCGCCATCTCCGATCCTCCTCCTCTTTATCACAAATCCGTTCAAAAAAAAAAAAGAGTTTCACTCCTCAGCCGAATCTAGAAAACGCAACACGATTTAGCGATTCAAAAGCGAGGACGAAGATTTCTACACAAAATTCGAAATTGTTCAATTTAAATCTCTCATATGCATGAACCGAAGCTCCGATTTCTCCAAAATTCAACCCGATTTGGGCATTGCGAAGAGAAGGAACGCGAGAATCGTTATGATTTCAATGATTCATGAATTTTTTACTTTTTAAGGTTGAAATTTACAAGAAAGGACATGAACTCGTCGGCATCTACTTAGGTGAATCAGGGGTATTATTGTCATTTAGAGAGATAAGTAGGTAACCATTTAAGGTTAAGTTAAGAGGAAAGAAGAACGTTAGGAATAATATAAGATTTGTTCCCACGTAAAGCAATCGAATGATATTTTAGTATTACCGCTCTAATCAGGATTAGCACACTAATCATTATTCAATAACCTAATGAGTTTAGCTCCACAAACTAATTATAATCGAAATTATGGTAGACGATGCACACGATCAACCACGATTGTTTTTGAGTACACACAACTGTGTTTCTTGTATATTATATTAACAAAAGGGTCCCTTGCTTTCACGACTTTACTTGACATTTATATAAACAACTAGACAATAACAACAAAATGAAGAACTTATTTTTTTTTTTTTTATCTCTATGTGTTCTTGAGTCCACGACCAATGCGTTGTTAAACAGAATGGATGCAGAAGCAGAGCTCTATACAAGACGAGTGATCTGTTCAAAAAATGAAACTTCATAGGCTGGTGGGAAGTTTATACTAATCAGCGACTATCCCTCGAGCTCCAAATCAAACCCCAAGTCATCCCTCTGCCTATGTAAATGGTTCTCAAACTGAATTGGTAAGTGGCGTAGCAATGTACTCTTCTCCTGAAGAGGAAGACTGCGTTACTGCTAGTACATGGGACGTCCTGTGAGTATATATACGCCTAGGTGAGACACTAAGGGGTTCCTCCTCTTTATGTCTACTAAATTATTTGATTATTTTGAACAATCCAAGTTGATGTATTCCAAGAGAGATCAAAGGTTCTACATGCCAAGTTCTAGTGGCCACCACTTGTGGTCTTGGGGTGGTCTCCCATCCACTACGCCTCAGTTCCTTGAGTTGCACTTTCACAACCTTCCTCAGTTTTAGCATTCCGAGTTGCAGCTTTTGGATTCTTGTTACAGGACACATGAGCTAGTGGAGTCTCCCTTAGGACAACGTTTCTTAATCAAATGGTACGCTCAGAACCACACACCAGGCAATTGGATGACATTCCTGTGTGGTGGAACAAAGCGTCTCATAAAAGAAACAAAGATCATGTGTTACACAGAGGACGTTGGAGATCTCTGCATATTTCTAGGCAATAATGAACCCTTCAGTGTCAAGGCAAGCTCATTCCCTGGCCTAAACCCTAACTCAATCTATTTAGCAGGCGATGGCTATGGTGTTTACGATATCGCCACTAGAAAACCACGTTCCTTCCGTCCCAAGTGTCCCTCAGCCTTCTCGACAGCATCACACCTCCCTTACTGGATCCCTCCAATGTCTCTCTAGTTACCTGTCCGTCACTAGCTAGTTATTGGGTTAAGAATCTTCGTTTTTTTTTTCATGTTGTTCTTGTGGCTTTTGATTCTAAGCTTATAATGGTTCTTCCGGATTCAACTAAACCAGCTTTGGCATCTTCGAGTTAAGAGGCTTCCTCTATTTCTTCAGTTTCGAGCCCTTTGAAGCCATCTTCATATCTCTATGATTATGAAACAAGGTTTGGGTCTCATTAATATACTAGTTTAACCATTGGTAGGTCTGGTCCGGTTCATGTTGTTGGTGAGACAATGGTTCATCCTATTGGTTAGAATCATAAGTGAATAGACGGCCCATTTAGCGATTTGTCAATTACAAACACAATTTCCCAAAGTCAATTGAATTGTCTGAGTTTGCAATTAGTTATAGAATCAGTTTTATGCTATTTATAATATGTGATACGTAAAACAATGCTTTTTAGTTGTTGCTAATCCCATTCATGTGGTACCATTCTTTTATATTGTACGTAGTATCGCCGGTCAATTTTTTTAATAAAAAATTATAAATACAAATAAAATTGAAGATAAGAGATATCTAATTTTCATAATTATTAATATAAAATCATAGATTTATTTTTTAATTGAAGATTTGCGAGACGAATATGATAATATGGTTTAGACCTTAGTGACTGCAATGACGGCAATAAATGAGGCATGTGTATTTTGTTTCTAGAATTACCATTAGTATCCAAATTCAAACCGACAACCTTTACCAAAATCATTTACCCATTTAAGTAAGTGCTCAATTATTATAGCTGGTCCCAACAAGTGTCTTTCTTGTCAACTTTCGCAGTTTCTTGTTTTATTATTTCAAACTTATATATTTTTTCTTACGAGATAAAACCAATTATCATCGCTATCAAGAGGACCACCACAGCCAGTGAGAAGCATTACACCAATAATGTTCCTTTCGTTGACGTAGAGATAAAAGATAAAACCATTCTTTAGTCCATCACTTGTGAAATTGCATATAGTTTGTCGTTTCTTCCTTTTCCAAATTATTACTATTTTTCATGTCCCTTTATTATATCAGAATACGGGTTTTATAAAAAATCTGTTTTCAAAATAATGTTCCAATTTTTATAATGAGGTCAATTAGATTGTGAGTAACTTAAAAACCTAAAGACAAATACAGTTGCATTTTGATTAGCGGTGTTAACATATTGTTGATTCAATTTGAACCAATACAATCCAACACAACCTATGATCAGTGGCGGAACCAGAATTTTAGTTTATGTAGTTTTATATATATGATTATTTTTATTTAATTATATATTAATATTAATTGATATATTTGAAGTATAAATTATTGTGTAAATGGTGTAGAGAACATTTTAATTTCTTTACCTAAAATAAAACTAAATAATATAATTTTTCTTAATATAAATTTTATGTAGTATTTAAAACGCTTCACTTTATAAATAAAAAATACTCGTAGTTCATATTTTTTCAGTTGTATTAAGTACTTTCTATTCTCAGAATATATTTTAATCAAAATGTTATTGTGGAGATTGATTAGTTTTAATTTGTGTTTATCTTAATTTATTACCTTCTAAAGAAAATTATGTTAAGAACGATTTTAAAAAGAAGGTAGGAAAAAAAAAAAAAAAAAAAAAAAAAAAAACAGAATAAAAAAAAAAGAGAAAAAAAATTAATATGAAAGATGTTAGAGATTGCAGCCTTCTAAGAAAAAAAAAAAATAACTAGACCAAATGGAAAGAGGATTAATGTTAAATGAAATAAAACATATATGGGATCAAAAGCAGGAATCGATCGCATTGTATGGAGGTGAAATTTTAAACGAAAACATCTAATAATCATTATGAGACTAACCTTATAATTAAAAATTCATAAATGTTATGAGGGTCAACTGACCCATCCCTCTACATTAGCTCCACCCTTGCCCATGGCCATGATCATAATATCTTAAATGTTAGATGGGTTGTGGATCGATCAAATTCATTCAGTACACGGGTTAAATCGATAATCCATTTAAGTTGATGGGTTAAATGACTACATAGATCATTTATAATTTTATCATATCCATAATTATGATAATTAATAATTATCATCATATCAAAATCTTCATTATTAGCATCGTCATCATCATACCACATCAGAATCATACCATCATCATCAGTATAACATAACTTCATCATCATCTTATAATCATTTTCGGTAGAAAGATTGTAATCACGTTATTGCAGAAAATTATATATTCGTGTTTTAAGTGAAAAATTATGAAATTATGTTTTCGTAGAAATAATAAATTTATGTTTTTGACAAAAAAAAATTACGGAATCATGTATTTGACAAGATATTATTGAATCACGATTTACGAAAATATGAAATCAATTTTTGGCAAAAAAACAGCAGAATCGTGTTTGCGGCAAAAAAAAATATAAAGGTACAATGATAATGATATGATGATGATGGTGTGATGGTATAATGATGATGATGATGGTTATGATAATGCGATGATGATGATGCTAAGATGATGATTTTATGATGATAATTCTAAAACAAACTAATAACATTTATTTTGGTTTTGTTTAGTTTTAAAAGATTATAATGGGTTAAATGGATAACTTATCAATCCATTGCAACCAAACTCATCTATATTTTGAATGGATGTTGCGGATGGAGCGAACTAAATCTTTAGCGAAATAGACCATCTTATTTTTAGGTAGACAATAATTCGTTATGATCTAAATTCATTTTTACGTAAAAACAGTGTCTAATTGATCCGAAATTAATTTATATATATATATATATTTGGTATCATTAGAGATTACAATTAATAAATAATAAACAAATGTTGGTATATATAGTCTGCAAACGATTTTGTCCGTTCCATCCATTATAACCATTCGAAGTCTTATTCTATTAATCCATTAGAGTCAACACCCACTTGAGTTATCAACACATTAAAATTTATGGATCGGATTTGATTAGATAACCCATAAATTATGATCCATTTTTACGTATTTATGCTTACTCATCATTATTTTATTTTTGTTTGCTTTAGGCTTTAACTTAGACTCGAGTGACCCTCTTAAACAAAATTTTCATATATTCTTTTGATAGAAAACTTTAATGTTTCTTTGTTAGAAAAAAATTTGTCTACTAGTTTGTTTAATAATTCTGCAAGTCGATGCTATCTATAAAGCATACACTAATTTAAAACTAGTGTATCCACTTCTTTTTTTTGGCTAAATAAATGATGACTTTCCACAATATTTAAAATGATCTCATTTAAAAAAGAAAAAGCTTTGTAGGAAATATATCTTTAATCACATGGCCAAATCTATATAAATACTTTGGCGCGAATCCAAATCAAGTCATATTCTCTACATATATAAGGTTTAAACAAAGGTTAACTACTAAATACTCAAAGTTTAGAGAACTATTTGCAAAATAATATAGCAAAAAAATCATAAAGAAATCAGAAATTTAAAATTTCAGACATGTTTTAGATAAATTTTTACGTTATTTTATATGATGATATGCTATTTTACATGTCATTTATTGAAAATATGTACAAATTAACATTTATTTCCTTGCAGTTTTACCATCCTAATATTTTACAAATAAATTTTAGTGAATTTGGTTATTTAGAAAATTAACCTTGAAATAACTCAGCAAAAGACTTTTTTTGTTTTAGGTTAGACATTTTCTTCTTTACGTTGTTTTGTGGGCCAATAATAATAAATGGATAACGTAATATAGTGGTTAGTGGTGCCTATATATTTAATTACAGCAACTTTATCAGTTGTCCCTATCAAACGAGAAGCACTTGCTCGCAGCGATATCTGTCGCTTTCGAGTTTCCAATTATATCGTCACCGAATAAATACTTCATTTCTCACGATATCTCAAGCTTCTCCGATATGATATAAACGTCCTCCACGTCATTTTCACCCAAAAAGGCAACAATGTGTAGCGGATGTCACCTCTCTCTGTTAAATCCAGTTGAATTTCATATCTTGATTCCGTGCGATTCACTTGGGCCAGAATCTGCTGTTTCACATACAAAATTGAAACACTTTCAGCTAAATAGTTTTTTTTTTGGCTCAACAAATAGTTTTTTCTTTTCTCTGTGGGTTAAAACAATTAGGTTAGACTAATATGATGATCTTAGATGTAAGGGAATACATCAACTTGTATAGAAGATTAAAATAAATACAAAATAATAATTATAAAAAGAAATTAAATTGAATAATTAATTAAAACCTAAAATCTTCTTCAAAATTAGGAGTAATTAATCCAGGTTTTGTATTAAGATATGGTTCTGTTTTCGCATTGAATATATCAGTTCAGTTTATCTAGATTTTTTAAATTTTGTTAAGTTTGTTTAGGTTACACAATAATTTTTTTAGTTAACCTTTTTTGTACCGCAAAATTTAGATCATGACTTTCTAATCTTTCCATGACTAGAAACAACATTTAGAATATTTCAGGAATATTTTTTTTTTTCAACGTGGACTTGAATCCATAAATTCTTTGTTAGTATTCTTGTTCTCTTTTTTAAAAAAGCGTTAGACTAAGAATCCCTTGATAAATAATTAGCTTTCTAGTAAATATCTTGATTGATTGGATCCATCATGGTAATCTTATAGGTTTCATACATATTTGTATCATATACTATTAATGTACAAAATAGAAACTAACTTAAACATTGTTTAAAATTACATTACAATGCAATTGGTCTTTAGTTTCTTTCAAATAATTCATTAAAGGTACAATAATAATCACAAGATTAATTAAGCTAAAAATTGTAAAAAACTCTTAGCTAATTACTAGTTTTCAAAAAATTTAAATACACTTTTTCTCTCTCAATAATTATGAACAAAATTTAAAAAAAAAAAATTGTTAACCAATCAAAGTTAAAAAACTAAGGTTTGATATCTAAGTATATTATATTATTTATTTTCAGTTATTATATTTGTAAGATTTTGTTAAGATTTAAAATTATGATTCTTCTATCATCTTTATTTGATTTTTTTTCAAAATATTTTAAATTATCATATTATATCTATAATTAATAAAATATAAGATTTTTGCATATGTTGTGATTCAAATTTTTAAAAACAGAGATATATTATTCAATCGATGAAAAAAATGTATGCTCAACATTTTACATCAGCTAAAACATTTTGGCAATGATTCAGAGTCATATTATAAATAAGACCAAATTGATTCCAAATTTGAATGAGCATGAAACTTAACTTAGCAGACATCCAAATTAAAAAGTTTTATTCAGTTTAATATGGTTTTTTAGTTGAACCAATAATTTTACCAAATATAAGAAATAAGAAATATTATAAATATTTGAAATTTTAGAAATTTTTAAATATTATAAATATGAAGACTTTATAAAAACTCTAAAATATTAATGATATTTAAACTTTATAAAAATTTAAAATATTATTAGTATTTAAGGTTTATAAAATTTTTAAAAATATTTATAATATTTAAACTCAATGAAAAATTTAAAATATTATTAATATTTGAGGTTTATAAAAATTTAAAATAATATAAATATTTAAAATTTAATTTTATTAATCCTACTGATATTACGCGTTATGAGCTTTATTTGGTGATCGTAAAGATATTATGTTTTTCAAAATTGGATTAGTAATTGATTTTTTTTGTATTTTTTCAATAAAAATATAAAATACAGAAATTATAAGTATTGTAGGCTTATGAAATTAAATAAAAATTCAGATTCTAACATATAAAATATATATAAAATAAATAAATTGTTTTAAAACAATAAAAATATTATATATTTTTTCTATTATAGTTTCTACATACGTTTTCACATTCACAATTACTTTAGTTTATATTTAAAATCATATTAAAAAAATTAAATTCTACAAATATGGATAAACTAAAATTTACACTAATACTTAAGTGATACCACAAAAATAATCGAATTATGACATTAACAACATAATGTCATACATCAAAATTAGCAAACCAAATTTCAGCTTTGAAAATAAACATATGTACAAATTACATTACAAAATATAAAACTTCAGCCGTAACTTTTTTATTTATGAATTAACGTTACTTAAAACAAAATTACCCAGTAATGTACCATGGATTAGTACTTAATAAGGATTAAAACGGACATGGCAAAGTAATTATAAAAACATATTTAATCTAATGAAGATAAAGCACATAATCCTCCTTAAATACAAAACATTGATGGTATGTTGGACTCATCGTAATGATATTTATGTAAGGGCTCGTGCTCATTTGTACAAAATATTAAAAAGTAATTACAGACATAAATGTAATTCTTGACCAAAGAAGAAAATAAATTAAACTTAAAATGATGAAGTGTTGTAGAAAAAAATAATTGAAACTTTAAAATCCGTCTTACTTTTGTATCACACATCATTATTTCTTTATTAAGTTGGGTTTTTATTTTCCTCTTATATCCTATAATATATAGAAGAAGATCCGACGAAATATCTTTTTATATTTGATTGACTTATTTTGTTATATAATTTTTGAATTTTTACGAGAATTTGACTCATGTCAAAAAATTTATTTATCAAAATTGTAATATGTATCAATCAATCAACACGTGTTGATTTTTTAAAATATTTTTAACAAAATAGAAAATTAATTATTTTAAAAACATATTTACATATACTAATAAAAATTTAAAATTTTTTTAAGGGCCTGTTTATGTCATTCAGATAGTTCATCTGGATAAAGATGAGAATTGATGTTTGTTTAGTATCTAAAATAAACATCATCCAGATGAACCATCTGAATGAGTTATAAAAATATAGGCAAAAATTTAAAACTCATCTGGCTGATTCAAATTAGATCATTTGAATGGAGATAAATCATTCAAAATAGCAAATACCAAATATATCTTTCATTAAATAAAAAAAATTACAAAATATCAAAGTCTCAATCTCTCAAAAATTCCTAATCTCTTCCAACCCTAAAAAAATAGTAAAGTTTTCGAAAAACCGTAAAAAAATTTGGAAAACCGTAAATTTTACGGAGACAGTAAAATTTCCAAAAAACCTTAAAATTTCCGAAAGTTCGTAAAATTTCTGAAAAACCGTAAAATTTTCTAAAAACCGTAAAATTTCCAAAAAACATATAATTTCCAAAAAACCGTAAAATTTCTGGAAAATTGTAAAATTTCCGGAAAACCGTAAAACTTCCAAAAAACCATAAAAGTTCCGAGAAACCGTAAAATTTTTAAAAAACCATAAATTCCGATAAACCGTAAAATTTCCGAAAAACCGTAAAATTTTTGGAAAACCGTAAAATTTTCTAAAAATCGTAAAATTTCTGAAAAATCGTAAAATTTCCGAAAAACCGTAAAATTTCTGAAAACCGCAAATTTTTTGAAAACCGTAAAATTTCCGAAAAACCGTTAAATTTTCTAAAATTTGTAAAATTTTTGAAAACCCGTAAAAAATTTATGGAATATCGTAAAATTTTGGAAAACCGTTAAATTTTCTAAAAACCGTAAAATTTCTGGAAATCGTAAAATTTTCGAAAACATAAAATTTTTGAAAAACCTCAAAATTTCTGGAAAACTATAGAATTTTTGGAAATCGTAATCTTTTTAAAAAACCGTAAAATTTTCGAAAAATCGTAAAATTTCTGGAAAACCCGTAAAATTTCAATATTTTATAATATATTAGTTGTAAATATATTTTAAATCAATTTATAAATGGCAAAAATAATAATTTGAAAAGTATTTAGTTGTAATTATATTTTAAATCAAGAATTTAAAATTAATAGGATTAAGGTTATGGTTAAAAATATGATTAGATTAAAGTATGAATATTTTAGTCATTTTTTTGTTAAAAACATTTAGATGGAGATGGAGAATTACAAAAACAAAACAAACAAACAAATGTTCATTGGGATGAATTATCTAGATGAAAATTCAAAATGAAAACAAACAACATTCAAATAGACTATCCAAATGAAGTATTTGAGTTAATTATTTGAATGGAAATGTTAGATGGAAAAACAAACATGGCCTAACTTATAAGAAAAATTAACCCAAAAAAAGAAAAGAAAAGAACATTACAAAAGTAAGTTAAGAGTTGTCTTAAAAAATCGGTATTTGCATATATTACGTAAATCTTGTGTAATTTTAAGAGATATTTTTTCAGCAGTAAAATAATTTTAAAAAATTAATTTTTAATCATATATAGTGATTGTTTGAAATAAATTGTATCATTGAAATTATATTTTTAGAAGAAAAAAAAACAAAAAAAAAAAACACTCTGGAGTCTGGATAAATAAATTCGGTACATTCCTGCTTCGGAGTGCTGAGCTGTATTGGAAAGACGCCAAAGGCGGAGCGGTTCCGACAAACGATGTTATCACCTCATTTTGATAAGACCGTGTACTTATCAATAATAACATAAGTAGCTTATCAAATCACATTCGGTGTTAGAAAAACCCTGCAAAACGCATCGAAGAAAGTGGAGAATAAGTCATACTTTTTTCTTTTATTAAAAAAATAGGAAAAAAGAAAGAAAGAAAAAGAGGAAAATTTTAAATTTGAATTTATTTATTTAATTATTTATTTGTGGGGGCAGCTTTCCTTCTTTTGTTTCGAGAGACGCGAAGAAATCGAACCCAAAACACAAACCCTAGAAAAACCATTTTAAAACTTGAACCACCGATCTGGGAAATTAGCGTAACCGTCTCTCACCATTACCCAGATCGCACAAATTCTCACTTACTCGTCATCGCTACCTTCAGAATTGACAAAATGTCATCTCTAAGCAGAGAATTAGTTTTCTTGATTCTTCAGTTCTTAGATGAAGAAAAGTTCAAAGAATCTGTACACAAGTAAGTTTAATCATAGCCTTGTTTGGAAATTTCGTCTTTAGAGCGAGTTTTTTTCGCTACTTTTGGTTGCATAGTTGTGAATTTTGTTTTGGTGTTTTGTTCGGTGTGTAGGCTTGAGCAAGAATCGGGATACTTTTTCAATTTGAAGTACTTTGAAGAGAAAGCTTTGCTTGGGGAGTGGGATGAAGTGGAGAAGTATCTTTCTGGTTTCACTAAGGTTGATGATAATCGTTACTCGATGAAAATTTTCTTCGAGATCAGGAAGCAAAAGTATCTCGAAGCACTAGATCGGTAATTTGGAATTTTCTATTGGCTTTTTTCCTTACCATTTCGTTCGTTTTCTGATAGGTTTAGGGCTCGTTTCAGGAATTTTTCATTAGCTGATTTGGTATCACCATAGTTTACTTCTTCTCTTGGTGATTTGTCTGGTCCAAAAAATCGATGATTAGTTTGTGGTTGAGAATGTTTTTGGAGAGACCTTTTGTTTGCATACCCTTTTCTTTGCGTTATCTTTATACATTTGTTTTGTTGTTCTTGTTTTCAGACATGATAGGGCAAAAGCTGTTGAGATATTAGCGAAGGACTTGAAAGTTTTTGCAACATTTAATGAGGAGCTTTACAAGGAAATCACTCAGCTTCTTACTCTGGAGAATTTTAGGTAATTTTTATTTTGCTGTGTATTTGATAGTTTTAAAGTTCAAGGGTATCAATGGCAGCCGTCTGGAGTTGAAATGTGGTGCTCTTCTTTCCAGGGAAAATGAACAGTTATCGAAATATGGTGATACCAAATCAGCTAGGGGTATTATGCTTGGGGAGTTGAGAAAATTGATTGAGGCAAATCCTCTGTTTAGAGAGAAGCTTGCTTTACCCACTTTCAAGGCTTCACGCCTGCGAACCTTGATCAATCAAAGGTGACCCCTTTTTTATTTGCCATCATATCAAGAAAATGTGTGTGCCTATTATGTTCTGGTGTTTTTCAAATGGTTTTAGACATAATTCGAGATTTGAGTTTTTCATTTACAGAGATAATAGCTTTATATGATCATAAACAAGCAGATGTCTCTAAAAGTTGATTGTTCCACTGTGTTTTCTTAAAAGGATGATCACCAGATCAACTGTGTATTTTCCATGTTCGAAACATTTTAAGTTGGTAATCATGCCACTATTCTAGTGATTTGCATCAGAAAAGTGGCACTTGGATTACTATGATATCAACCTCTAGTATCAGATTCTTGTTGTCAACCACCTAGAAATGGAAAACTGTCATTAGGGTCGATTTTAAAACGTGTCTGTTTTGTTATGCTTATCGAGGGCAATGGCTGAAACCAGTTTATCTAGCCTATTTTCTGAACCATCTAGTGAACGAAAGGTGTCATATTAGTCTTTTACATCACCTAAGGTTTGATGCTTTTGGTAATTTGCAGCTTGAATTGGCAACATCAGCTATGTAAAAACCCAAGGCCTAATCCAGACATCAAAACATTGTTCACTGATCACACTTGCTCACCACAAAATGGAGCCCGTGCACCCACTCCTGTTCTTCCAGTTGGTGCTGTTGCAAAGCCTTCAACATATGCTCCTCTTGGGGTACATGGTGGAGTACGATCACATACCATACAATACAATTATTTTTACATATTCAATAACTTTATAATATATTTGAGAAATGAATGTAATTTATTAACCATATTCTGTACAGCCTTTTCAGCCTACTTCTGCTCCGGCTCCTAACGCAAATGCTTTAGCTGGATGGATGGCAAGCCCAAATCCATCTTCATCAGTTCCTGGTGGTGTTGTGGCCTCTTCCCCATTTCCTATGCAGCCAAATCAAGGTAAGTTTTGTTGTTCCAATGTTTAGGCGGGTGGTAACATACTACTGCTAATGATGTGCAGAGTTAATATTTGGTCATGAGTAATACAGTATAGAGAACATTTGTCATGGTTCAAAGGATTGTAATCTTGGTTTTTTCATTTGTCATATTGTTGTTGGAAAGTGAATTTTATTAGTTTATTCCTAGTTCTGAATTCATATTGCTGTATTTAATGGCAGTTGCTATGCTAAAACACCCCCGGCCACCCCCAAACTCCCTTGGAATGATGGATTATCAAAGTGCTGATCACGAGCAACTTATGAAACGTTTACGGTCTGGACCAACTGGTGATGAGGTGATTATTTTTCTTATGTTTGATAATTTACTTGACGTATTTTTACTTTCCATTATACTAATTTATTGTATAAAGTTCTTTTGACAGTCCAATTTTGGCTATCAGCTTTTCCTATTAATTTATTATTATCAGAGGACTAAATATATGGTTGCATCATTTGTAATTATTTGTAATCATTAAGATTGTGATAGTAAGTATCTGATGCATGCATCATTGGTTTTAGCAGATTGATCATGTCCAGTACGAAAAGAAAACTCTCTTGTTTTGCATGTCTGTATGTATGACATTGAGTATATGGCTTGTAATTCTTATGTTCCAGGTCACATATCCTGCTCATTCTCAGCCTGCCGCCTCACTTGATGACCTCCCTCGAAATGTAGTGAGTACAATGCACCAAGGGTCAGTGGTGACAAGCATGGATTTTCACCCTTCCCATCACACGTTGCTCACTGGTTAGTCTAATGCGACCATGTAGAGACTAACAGAGTTGAGCACTTCAGCTTTGTTTGGCTCATGTTTCTACTTATAACTGTTTGTTACTTTTAGTTGGTTGTTCCAGCGGCGAAGTCACCTTGTGGGAAGTTGGATCTAGGGAGAAGGTTGTCACAGAGCCTTTCAAGATATGGAATATGGCAGCTTGTTCTGTGATCTTCCAGGTTGGTCTTTCACCTTTTCTCAAAACTGTGATTGAGAATCTCATCGCTTTTCTTTTCATAAATTATTAATTGTATCTTATACTTATGACGTAACTAGACTGTGGACAACAAAAGATACTTTGTTTCTGATACATGCTTCAGTAATTTATGTTGTGTTCTATGAAAAGAAGTTTAAGCAATGCACCATCAGCCTTTTATTTGATGATAACATCTTCACCTTGTCAATTTCCCAGGGTTCTATTGTCAAGGATCCATCAATATCTGTCAGTCGTGTATCATGGAGTCCAGATGGAAATTTGATTGGTATGCTATTTGAAGATCATCAAATATATAGTTGCCCTTTCAATTGGACACAATGTTTGAATCTGATTCCTTTTTCTCATGTACAGGGGTTGCGTTTACTAAACATCTGATCCATATATATGCTTACCAAGGGTCTGAATTACCTCAACACCTAGAGGCATGCCTATTCCATTTTTCTTAGTTTAAAATTGTTATGGCATCTGCTAAAAGTGAACAAATAGTTTTGTTTCTGCCTATAGATGGATGCTCATGTTGGCTGTGTGAATGACTTGGCCTTCGCCCACCCAAATAAGCAACTTTGTGTCGTGACTTGTGGGGATGATAAATTTATAAAGGTAAGTATGCAAAGAAAAAACAGTGAAAATTCTGAGGCTGTTATGTGCCTTTTCTGTGGCATCTCTTTATAGCTGTCTGACAGATACTTTATGAGTAGGTCTGGGATTTGAGTGGGAAGAAACTTTATACCTTTGAAGGGCACGAGGCACCAGTTTACTCCATCTGCCCTCACCAGAAAGAAAACATCCAGGTACAGCCATCTCTTGTTGATAAGTCTAGAATAAAGATTTTTTCCATTAGTTATAGCAGTCCAGTTCCATTTCGGTTGCATTGGACAGAAACTATCATCTTCTGGAGTGGATTCGCTGTGGGTGTAAATTAAGAGTGAAACTTTTTTCATGTTACTTTTGTATTAATTATTTTTCCTTTCTTTCAAGCAGTTTATATTCTCAACTGCTCTTGATGGTAAGATCAAGGCTTGGCTCTATGATAATGTGGGTTCTAGAGTTGACTATGATGCACCAGGACAGTGGTGTACAACTATGCTATACAGTGCTGATGGTAGCAGGTACTTTCTTCTTGCTCGAAGAGCTAGAACTTGAACTTGAAATTAAAATTATACATCTTCATAAAACCCTTGATTCGTAATCTGGTTTTGAAAACTATAGAAAAGACTCAACTGATGTGGCCATGTAAGACAGCTAAATTATATGAGAGAGTAACACACTTGCGTTATTTCCATTGGTGGGAAGGTTTTTTATAAGAATTTAGTTAGTTATCAGATTAATAAAGAAGTTACAGGTCATCTGCTTCAAGTTGCGGCCATAGTAAATGTTAAACTTTCCTATTGTTTCAGATTATTTTCTTGTGGAACAAGTAAAGATGGAGATTCCTTCCTGGTTGAGTGGAATGAGAGTGAAGGTGCCATAAAGAGGACATATTTGGGCTTTAGAAAGAAATCTACAGGGGTGGTTCAGTTTGATACAACACGCAACCGATTCTTGGCTGTTGGTGAAGATAACCAAGTAAAATTCTGGGATATGGACAATACTAATCTCTTAACAACTGTCGAGGCTGATGGAGGACTCCCGGTATGATATTTTAGCTATTGCTCTTGACTACTTGTATATAATATTTTCTCTTTTTCCTTTTTATGGTTGCATATGCTTGATAGTTCCTTACCGTGCTATGTACTGCCTATATCAGAGCCTTCCCCGATTGAGATTCAACAAGGAAGGGAACCTTCTTGCTGTTACTACAGCTGATAATGGATTCAAAATCCTTGCTAATGGGGATGGTCTGAGAACCTTAAGGGTCATGGAAGCTCGTTCTTTTGATGCATCCAGAGCATCGACAGAGATGAAGGTTAAAATTAATTCTTATGCACTTTTCTTGAAATTTTTTTCTTGTCATACCTTTCGTCCAATAGACTTACAATTTTGTTCTGAGTAATCAGGTATCCTCATCTGCAATGGTTACAAATATTGGCCCAGCTATTGGTAAAATGGAACAAATGGATATTGGCTCTCCTGCAAGGCCAACCCCTATTCCTGTATGTTTTACTATATTTCGGCTTCACGTTATTTATAATCTTTCAGCAATATATGAATATAGGGGACAGGTAGAGCCATGTATGGGTAGCAACATATCGGCTTATTGTTTCTGTACAATTCATCCTGAGGCACTAATGGCATCACTCAAATTCACAGATTTGATCAAAAAATCCTTTATCCATGCATTTAATCCACAGTTAACTTATTGATCTGGGATATTAGAACCGTTGCCAAACTGAAACATGTATCTTGTTTTGTATAGTTCATAAGTTTCTCTCTGTATATACAAATTGCGGCGTTGTCCTCCAACTTTGGTGTTATTATGTCTACAGAACGGAGTTGATGCAATGTCAAGAACTATGGAAAAGCCAAGAAACGTGGAGTCTGTTGAAAAATCCAAACCTTCGGAGCTCATGGAAATTGTAGATCCCGCTCAGTGCCGACAAGTGACCATGCCAGATAGCAAGGATTCTGTTAGCAAGGTTTGTTATATATTTCCTTTTTTAATTTATTCATATTCAGCTGGGGACTTCCATTACGTTATCCTGTTTGTGTATTACAATAATGGGTATTATATTTGCCACTTTCATGTCTAAGGTCGCTCGGCTTCTTTATACAAATTCGGGTGTTGGCATTTTGGCTCTTGGAACAAATGGTGTCCAGAGACTATGGAAGTGGAGCCGCAATGAGCAAAATCCAACTGGAAAGGTAATACAAACTTAACTTCTACTCCTCTCGCAGTTTGATATATCTGTATATATTATATGTAAGCATAAAAGTATGTGTGCTTGGATTACTTCTATGTTCTCCCTTCCAAGTCGCTGAGAGTGTTATTTTTCTTTTTAAGGCTACCGCTAGTGTCACTCCACAGCATTGGCAACCTAACAGTGGTCTCTTAATGACAAATGATGTTCCGGAGAATCCTGAGGGAACTGTTCCGTGCATAGCCCTTTCTAAGAATGACTCTTACGTAATGTCTGCTTGTGGTGGAAAGGTCTCACTGTTTAATATGATGACATTTAAGGTAAGCTTCTTATCTATTTTATTTTCACTGTGCTCAGACAATTACGTCTTTACCAGTGATGCCACAACACCATAACTTTGGTATACTCGGCTTGTATTGACAGCATCTTTTAAATAAAATTCTTCTGCAACAGCAAGAACTGATATATGTCAAATATGTGGACTTACTGGCAGTTTCACTCTGTTCACAGGTAATGACTACGTTCATGCCACCTCCTCCTGCTTCAACGTTCCTGGCATTTCATCCTCAAGATAATAACATTATTGCAATTGGGATGAAGGATTCTACTATTCATATTTACAACGTCAGGGTAGATGAGGTAATTAATTCATTTGAGATCGTGATTACTGATTTTTGTAAAGACGAGGTATCCATATTGAACTTTTGATTTAGTTTTGTCTATAAAGATTGTGTTGAGCTAACTGCTATAGTATATCTTTTGCACTCTGAGTTCTTTTTTCTACTTTGGAGAATTTGTTATAGAATCTCTCTTTCAATCTACAGGTGAAAACAAAGTTGAAAGGCCACCAAAACCACATCACTGGTTTAGCATTCTCTGCCACTCTCAATATTCTGGTTTCCTCTGGTGCTGATGCCCAGGTACGCTAAGCGTTTAGTTTTCTCGGTACTGCTATTGAGCTTTCACCAAACTTGGTTGTAACTTTATGGACCTCTATGCTATAGCTGTTTTTTTGGAGTGCTGACTCATGGGAGAAGAAGAAATCTTCAGGTATCCCACTACCAGCTGGAAAGTCACCAGTAGGCGACACTCGTGTCCAGTTCCACAACGACCAGGTCCATTTACTGGTTTCTCATGAGACACAGATAGCCATATATGACGGTTCAAAGATGGAGTGCATTCAGAAGGTACAAAAATAATATGTTTCACTAATACCAGTGAATTGTATTTAAAGTATTTTTTGCTTTTCCGGTTGAGGCCAGACATATGCTTCTACTATCCTGTCAAACAGTTCTACGCCTGATAATCCACAGCCAAATACTAATTTTTTTTTCTCTTGAGATTCCATTTTGACTGGCATTATGAGACAACATTGTCTCATTTTCGCCATATTGGAATCACATAACATCGACAAGGCTTAATTCTCATTTTGTTATTTGTATTGTTGTCTCTTATTATGCAGTGGGTGCCACAAGAATCACTATCGTCATCCATAACCTGCGCATCTTACTCCTGCAACAGTCAACTGGTTTACGCATCATTTGCAGATGGAAACATCGGAGTCTTTGATGCTGAATACTTGAGACTCAGATGTCGCATTGCCCCATCAGCCTATATGCCACAACTCACACCAAACAGGTTAGTTAACCTTAAAAATCTTATTCCACATGAAGCATGTAACTACTTGAAGCTGTCCAATCGTCCTGACAAAATCTTGTTTCTTTCTGCAAATAGTGCTCCAATCATGCCACTGGTAATTACTGCTCATCCTCAAGAACCAAACCAAATAGCTGTTGGACTCTCTGATGGGTCGGTTAAAGTTCTCGAAACCCCGGAACCTTTTAGAAGATGGGGCGTTGCAGAGAAAGCAGGGACGGAAAATGGACGGCCTTCGAGTGCGTCGGCGGCTAATAACTCTGGTTCAGATCAGATTCAAAGGTAAAAAAAAGGAAGAAAAAAATATGACAGTTAAAGTTAGTTGGGTTTCTTCTTTGTTAGTGTAAATCAGTTATAGCTTTGTTGGTCGTTTGTGTTGGACAAGTAAACTCTTTAGACTAAAATCAGTACTCAGTAGCTGTAGTTTCCTTTTGTTAGTTTTTTAATGAATGAATCTTGTCGAGAGTTTTATTTGTTTCCATTAGTCGTGTGTGAGACAAATATTGGTTGATCTGATATTATATCCATTATTGAAATCGAAAGTGCGCAGATTTCTCCAAGGTTTATAAGTCCATTCATGCTTTTAAGTTAATCATCGTGCTCAAATACATTTTATTATTGTAAGATACAGTGCTACATGAGATAAAATACAAATTGACAAGAGAGAAATCATAAACTTTTGCATAGAAAATAAAAATCTCGTAAAACGAGATGATACAATATGTGAAAATTCCCACGAAATTTCTACTCTACACAGCATCAAACAACTTAGAAATACGTTATATAAAAGCGTATGATTGTAAACTTGGGACTCACCCAAACCCATGTCTTGGTTTTGCACCGTTTTTTCTCGGTATTTACACTAGATGCGGCTGCGTTGGTCACAGTAGATTGGTTCTGTATTACACGGAAGAGAGAAATTTGGTTATTTTGGATTGCAATTGGTCTATGGGTATGTGAGGAGCGGTCAATCCCATGACGCAGTTAAGATGTTCGACAAAATGCCTAGTAGACACTTGATTCTCTTGGACATTCATATGATCAATGGGTTACTTAATAGAGGTCATGATGAAGTTCTATCGTGGTCCGGGAGATTTCCGAAATAAATCCAGGTTATTGCTGTTCTTTCCGCCTGCACAGCACTAACTCTTTTTTATTATGAGTCAGTGTCAGCATAAATAATTAGCTAGTTGATTTGAATTTGCTGATTTGTGGAATCTATGCAAGTAATTAAGATGAGAAACAAGCAGCCTTCCTTAGTTGTATAGTGATATAGTTAAAACTAATAACTAGTATGGAACTGGTTCGAGTTAGAAACCAGCAAGGGTCTTTTTGGAAATCTCCTTTTAATGACAAAAAGAAAAAAAACAAAATCAAAGATGACGCGTTTAATAATGAATGACTCATTGTCATTGAAGACTAAAAGCTCACCTATTTTCTTCCAAAGAACGCTTGAGCACAAGCTAGTATATTTCAGACGAGAGGTAAATGATGTTATCTTATTCATTTCTTTTTTATTTTTCTGCTTGTTATGCGTTGATCTGTCTTTTCTATCTTGTTTTGGTGACTGGAATATGCTTTAAGATTTATGTCTGAATGATCACGAGTCTTGTTTCACGAATTTGATTTTTTTGGTTGTCAACCACATATACTTCAATTATAGTTATGGATTTCTGTAATTGTATATTAAGAAAAGTGTCTTTTGGGTTTTGGATATGATTAAATATCGTATTTAACTTCAAGGATGATTCATATCACACTAGAACTGTCCATATTGGGTTTTAGATAATTTCTCCAAGAATGTTTCACCTGGTGATTGTGGGTTCTTGACTTCTTGTGATGGTCCCTCATCAGTGATTGTTGACTTCAGTGTTCATATGGTGGAGCAGGAGAGAAGTTATGGCTGAAGGAGTTATCTTGTTTGGAATTGAGAAGCTTTGGGATCTTTTAAGTCGAGAATCTGAGCAGTTCCAGGGAGTTCACGAGCAAATTTCTGAACTAAAACGTCAGCTGGGAAGGTTACGGTCTTTGTTGAAAGATGCAGATGCCAAGAAACATGAAAGTGAAAGGGTGAGAAACTTCTTGGAAGATGTCAAAGACATTGTTTATGATGCTGAGGATATAATTGAAACCTTTCTTATGAAAGAAGGAAGAAGAAAAGGAAAAGGGATCAAGAAGCGTGTCACCAGACTTGCTTGCACCTTAGTGGATCACCGGAAAATAGTTTCAGATGTCAAAGAAATAACTAAGAGGATCTCTGATGTGATTGCGGGAATGCAAAGTTTTGGAATACTACAAATTATTGATGGTGGGCGTTCATTGTCCCTTGAGGATAAACAAAGGGAAATCCGACATACATATCCTAACAATTCTGAAAGCAATCTTGTGGGGATGGATCAGAGTATTGAAGATTTGGTTGGTCAATTGGTAGAAAATGATAACATTCAATTGGTTTCTATATCCGGGATGGGCGGTATTGGTAAAACCACTCTGGCCAGACAAGTTTTTCATCATGACATAGTACGACGTCATTTTGATGGATTCGCATGGATCTGTGTTTCGCAGCAGTTTACACAAAAGCATGTTTGGCAAAGAATCTTGCAAGATCTTAGACCAGATGATGGGGAGATTTTACAGATGGATGAGTTTACACGTCAGGGTAAACTCTTTCAGTTGTTGGAAACTGACAGATATTTGATTGTCCTAGATGATATATGGAAAGCAGAAGACTGGGATCGAATAAAAGAAGTGTTTCCACAGAAAAGAGGTGAGGTCTTATCAAATAAACGCAATGTTTCTCTGTACACATTCGGTCATAATTGCCTGTAATTCCCTATTGTAAATCAGAAATATTTTGCAGGTTGGAAGATGCTACTTACTTCCCGCAATGAAAGTGTTGGTTTACATGCAGATCCGACATGCTTTTCCTTTAGGCCTAGATGCCTTACTCCTGAACAAAGTTGGACTCTATGCCAAAGACTAGCATTTCCTATGAGAGGCGAAGCAGGTATACTTATATAAAATTGAGGATGTTGTACATTGTTCATTTTTTCTCCTGTTGATCAGAATCATTAAGATGTTTATATCAACAATCCTCTAGATTAGTTGACTAAAATATCCCGTACACTGCCAATCCTATTGGGAAGTGATGTAATTAGGCAATATCTTTATTTTAAGGCTCAAAACTTGAAAGATAACACTTTATGATGATGTGCAGAATACAGGGTTGATGAAGAGCTGGAAATCATGGGTAAGGAAATGGTCAACCATTGTGGAGGACTACCGTTAGCTGTAAAAGTGTTGGGAGGATTGTTAGCTATGAAACATACAGTTCCCGAGTGGAAAAGACTACATGAAAATATTGGACCTCATATCGTAGGAGGATCTGGCTTAAATTTCAATTCGGTTTACCGAGTATTGTCTTTGAGCTATGAAGATTTGCCAATGGGATTAAAGCATTGCTTCCTTTACCTCGCCCATTTCCCTGAAGCCTACAAGATCGATGTGGAGACATTGTTTAATTACTGGGCTGCAGAAGGACTTATAATGATCTATCGAGCAACCATTCGAGATAATGCAGAAGGCTACCTAGAAGAGTTAGTGAGAAGAAATATGGTTATTGTTAAAAGAAGCTATTTGACTTCGAGAATTGAGTCTTGTCGTATGCATGACATCATGAGAGGAGTTTGTTTATCTAAAGCCGAAGAAGAGAACTTTCTACAAATCGTCAAAGTCCCTACATCTACCTCTACCTCTACCATCAATGCTCAATCTTCTCGCAGACTCGCTGTACATAGTAGTAATGCATTTGAAATGATGGGACATGAAAAAACTAAGAAAGTTAGATCTCTTTTGTTTTTCAAGACCAAGGAAGAAGCTGTGATACAATCATTTCCTGACTTTGAGAGTTTACCATTTCTCAGGGTGTTGGATCTTTCTAGAGCCAAGTTTCAAGGAGGGAAGTTACCTTCCAGCATTGGAGCGCTTATCCACTTGAGATTCCTGAGCTTATACAGGGCTGGAGTATCTCATTTACCTTCTTCTCTGCGGAATCTGAAGCTTCTGCTCTATTTGAATTTAGGTGTCCATGGGGTTTCAGTTCATGTGCCAAATGTTTTGAAAGAGCTGCGAGAATTGAGGTACCTTATCTTACCTTTTCTAATGGATGTTAAAACAAAATTGGATCTGAGTGATCTGGTGAACCTAGAGACCTTGAGCGGTTACTCACTAGAGAACAGTAGCGTGAAGGACCTTCTTGGTATGACTAATCTCAGAACTCTCACTGTCCATTCCCTTGATGGTTGTACTTTAGAAACTCTGTCTTCATCTCTCTGTAAATCGAGGGTACTCGAGCAGCTTTCATTGTACGAGGTCATGCATGATGGCCATAATGAAGGGAATTTTGTCCTTGATTCCATTCATCTCAAAGTTTTAACGGTGGGCATGCGTATGCCAAGATTGCTTGAACAACATCGATTCCCTCCGAACCTTGCACACATATGTCTACGGTATTGCTGCATGGAGGAGGATCCAATGCCGATTCTAGAGAAGTTGCTTCACTTGAAGTGGGTTGAATTATCATACCGTGCTTTCACTGGGAAGAGAATGGTGTGCTCAAAAGGCGGGTTTCCTCAATTGCATGTGCTAAAATTATCTGGACAATATGATTTGGAAGAGTGGACAATAGAAGAAGGCTCGATGTGGTGCCTTCATACTTTGACTATAAATGAATGCAGAAAGTTGAAGGAGCTTCCGGATGGACTCAGATACTTAACATCCTTAAAGGAAATGACTATTGTGGCCATGGAATGGAAGGAGAAATTGTCCCAAGGAGGACAAAATTACTACAAAGTCCAACACATTCCCCATGTTCAATTTATTATGAAAGGATATTATGCAGATTGAGCAGTATGAGGTAATGTTTTGTGCTATGTCCACTTATTTCATTTATTGGTTCTGCATAATAAACTTGGAGTCTATTGGTGTAAAACTCCATCATTGTTCTACTATTTCTCTGCATAATAAACTTGGACATTTTTCTGCTTTCTCAGATCATAAAGATTTATCGAGCTTGTAGCTTCTAGACGTACTTGGTATTATGCCTGCTTGTAGGCCTGTGCCAACCATATGAGGGGACTAAATTTTTTTTAAAACAATACATTTCAAACCTTATTTATTTACTAGACCTTTATCTAATTTCATGTATAAAACAGTAACTCGATTAATTATATTAGTGCGTTGAATATTTCTTATTTTATGAATATTCTGATATTCTGTGCTACAATAATTTTTTTCTTTTTCTTTTTATTTCATCTGCTCATAAACATTATAAAATCCGAACAAAGATTCGAAAATTTGAGAAAACATAAACTAGAACAAAACGAAAGAAATTCAATAATTTGCTTCATTCCATACTTGATTGTGGAGCCACACCTTCCCTCCAAGTGCCATATATGAATGAAACTGACCATCCTTTGAAATTCAATAATAGGCCCTAGGTAATTTTGGGGGTACGAGGCTCATGCCTTATATACATTAGGCACGACCTTGGCTGCCAGAACCTCAACAAAGTTTTGAATCCGAACTACCAAAGTTTTGTTTGTTTCTTTTTGTCTTCCAAACTTGGTAAGCAACTAGGTCATGAGTAACTGTTTGATATGGACCGATGATTTTAGGTCGGGTCTTTTGCTGTGGTTAGGTCTATCTGGCAGGTTAGGTCCATCATGAAGAATGGATCCATTGGAAAGGTTAAGGTTGTTGACATAGACAAAATCATCGATCTTAGAGTTTTGGTCCATTATTATGGTTAGATCCATAAAATAAGATGTTTTCGTTGTTTTAGTTCTCAACGTTAAACGTGGTAATTTCGTGTTTTTGGAGTTAGAAAATTGTTTCCTCACATATGACATCAAATTGTGGAAGCTAAAATCCGGTTGTGGTGATTATAAATCATGGAAAAAAAATAGGATTAAAGCTTTGCTTAATTATTAACACAAAAATCAAACTGAAAATGAGAGAGAGAGATCAAAACACAAATGAAAGAAATGTCTTAATTATTTTGATGAAAAATACAAACTGAAATTACAAAAGAAAGCTTAAAAAATGTTGGTGTTGAGCTCCAGAAAAAGTTGTCCCTCGATTTAAGCGTCTTCCCATTCTTTTATAGCCTCCTACTCTAAAGATACTGAGATTCAACAGTCTTCGTTAATAACAAAACGATTACATCATGCATAGGAACACACTTAAAGGGTCCTCATCCCTAGAGTTCAACACTAACAACATAATCAAAATACAAAGCATAACTTGATAGGAAGATACGATTACAATCAAGATTATAGCCAGAAGATCGTGAGTCCACTTGGAACCCGGTGTGAAATAGATTCCTTCAGCCGATACTTCTAAACAAACCCAATTGATTGTTTTTAATGCCCATATAGGCTTGCGGAAGTGATCTCTCCCATACCAGAGAAGAAGTTCTGAAAGAGATTCTCAAGAAAGAGCTTCTTGCCAAAAAATAAATGTTGTCCCTAGATTAAGTAAGTGTCTTCCCATTCTTTTATAGCCGCCTCCTTCTACTAAAGATATTGAGGTTTTAACACCTCCAGCTCGATCGATATCCATCATTAATCCCAACATTTAATGTCGTGATTGTGATATGGTTGTTTGAAGTTTGAACGATGCAGATACATCAATCATGTCATGTGGGTAGAGGAATTTTTGTGGCTGTACCGATTTGATCAAATAATAAGAATTCAATAATCCAACTATAACAAAATCTTGATAATAAGGAAGCATCTTTGACTGCTCTTCTTTAATTAACCAACCAAATAAAGTCTAAAACCCTAACATAACTTTTGCCCTTTTTCAAACACCGAAGACGAAACCAAGAAGAAGAAGAAGACTAACGCTAACACACAACCCCAACTACTTTTTTCTTCCCATCGCCGGCCTGAACAAATGTCGCCTACCCGTAGGATCCGCGGCGAGAATCGTTTTTACAACCCACCTCCGATGAGAAAACTTCAACAGGAGCGTGAGAAGAAGAGACTTGAAGCGGAGGAGGAGAAGATAAGGGCAAAGGAGATGCTCGATCGACAGATTAAGGCTTCGGAGAAGCAGATTAAGATACCTGAGGACTGCTCTACCTCCGATTGCTCTGTACCGGGTCGGGTCTCCACCACCACCGGCACTTCGTCCAATTTGGGACGGTTTCTTGAGTGCACCACTCCCGTTGTTTCTACGCAATTCTTGCCTATGGTAATTTACTCCGATTTTGAAATTTTACTCTAAATCGCCGACTTGAGGTTTATTCAAGAATCAATATTTCAACTGGAATGAGGAAGTTTCAGAATCCGAATGTTAGCATTATGCGTTGCAAATTCAAATCATTGCACATTTTAGTTATTGAAGATCGTTCTTTGGGAACACGATCATGCTCTCTGTCTCTTATTGAAGATAAAACTGGCTACAGGAGGATTTAGGATTATTGGATAGACTTAAAATCTTATTAAGTTAGACTCACAAGTATGATGCTTAGTTAAGAACAATTGAATGAGATTCTTGTTGTGCTTACTAATAGTTTCCGTGTCCTTCAGAGAAGCATTAAAGGGTGGAGAACCCGGGAACCAGAGCACTCTCCTTACTTCTTGCTTAATGATTTGTGGGATTCATTTGAGGAGTGGAGCGCCTATGGTGTCGGGGTTCCCCTTCTCTTAAATGGGATTGATTCGGTTGTTCAGTATTATGTTCCCTATCTCTCTGGAATTCAGCTTTATGAAGACCCATCTAGAGTCTCAACGAGTAGGAGGTGAGTTCATATCATTTTGCTAATGTTTTATTTGTTTCCTATCAACCATAAGTAGGAGTGATCTGGTTCTTTGCTATTGAAGAGCTGAAGTTGGCAAAACTGATATTTAGCAGTTGACTTTTTGTCATCTGAAATGAAGCCACATCTTTCTTGGCTTGTTCTTAATCTTCGGATGAACGTTCTTTAGGATGATAGGAAAACCAACTCTTAACTGATCTCTGCTACTTCACCTAGAGACATACATTTGGATGACTAAAACACAACTTACATGCTCTCAAATACTAGTCAGTGGTCTGCATTATAAAGATTAGCAAAACATGGGATCGCTGTAGGAACTAGAATTAAAGTATGTCATGTGTTGAATTCCAAATTTGTTTGGTTTCTTTGGCTTTCTCCGTAATTCCCAATTTTTTTTGCCTTTTTATATAAAACCGTTGTTTTGATGTGTGTTCTTAAACAGGAGAGCTGGTGAAGAAAGTGATGGTGATTCGCCTAGAGACATGAGTAGCGATGGCAGTAATGACTGTAGAGAGCTTTCTCAGAGTCTATACAGAGCCTCTTTGGAAGAGAAACCTTGCATTGGTTCATCGAGTGATGAGAGTGAGGGCAGCAGTAACTCTCCTGGTGACCTTGTCTTTGAGTATCTCGAAGCTGCTATGCCATTTGGTCGTGAACCATTGACTGAAAAGGTAAGCTTATTATCTCTGCTTATACATGTAACAAAAGTGGCTCGACCTCTATTTTCATGTTACACTCACATGGTGTTCAATTTATAACCGGGGAAAATGTTCTGTTCTGTCTCATAATAATGTTTAACCTTACTATTGCAGATCTCAAACCTGTCATCACAATTTCCAGCACTCAGAACATACAGGAGCTGTGATCTATCACCTTCGAGTTGGGTCTCTGTAGCCTGGTACTGCATCTAACCTGTCCTATCTCACATTTTTATGAGTTTATTTTTCCATATCGCTCTCTCTAAATCTTTTTTCTTCTCACTTTCTTGAAGGTACCCAATATACCGAATACCATTAGGTCAATCGTTACAAAACCTCGACGCTTGTTTTTTAACATTCCACTCCTTATCAACACTCTGTCGAGGTAAGTCATCTCTGCATATATAAAACGTAGTCAGGCTTATTATAAAACATTACAAATCACACTCTTATATTATTTTGTAAAAGGTACAAGCAATGAGGAAGGTCCAAGCTCAAGCAAATTGGTTGCATCATCGAAGCTTCCATTGCCCACTTTTGGTCTAGCCTCCTACAAGTTTAAGCTGTCTGTGTGGAGCCCAGAGAATGACGTGGACGAGAACCAGAGAGTCGGGATGCTGCTACGAGCAGCTGAAGAATGGCTTAGGCGGTTGAAGGTGATTCTACCAGACTTTAGACACTTCATATCGCATAGTGGTTCGGCGTGGAGATGATATTTATAGTCATTTCTAAACTCTAAATAACGAGAGTGATATATAGCAAAAGTGAAACATCTTTGAGCTACTTTTGTTTGTTTTTGGAAGGGAAAATGAGAATCTGTATAGACACTGATCGTACATTTGTTTTATTACTGTGGAAACTTATGTAATTGAAACAGTTTGGAAAGAAAAAGGGAAAAAAAAAAAAAAGAGTTTATCGAAGAGAGCTTTTTCTGCTATATGATTAATATAGTTTTGTTGTTGTGTTGTAATAGTACGAGTTGACGGCTAACTTAAGAGATTTTCTTATTAACAGTTTTTATCTTTTAGGAGCTGTGCGCATCAAGAAGCTCTCGTAGCTCAGTTGGTTAGAGCACCCGTTTAGTAAGCGGGAGGTCTTGAGTTCGACTCTCAACGAGAGCATAGTTATCATATAATTTTCTCTCTCACAATTTGATTTTTTTTTGTTTATCCGTAAATATAGGTCTAGGCGTTCGGTCGGGTAATTCGGATATCTCAATCTAATACCTTTTTGGATATTTGTAAAAATCGGGTCGTGTTCGGGTTTTTATTTTTCGGGTTCGGATCGTTGTTTTTCGGGTTCGTATCGGATCAGATTCAATATTTTTTTATCTATATGTATCCAAATCTACTTGAAAATATCCGAAACACCCAAAAAAATCTTAAATATTAGTTACTTTTTATCCAAATCTATCCAAATTACCCAAAATATCTCATATATTTGAGTTTTTATAATTGTAATTTGGGTATTTGAATTATTACAAGTATAAGTACAACTAATATTTTTTGCTATATACTTGTATTTCATATACTTTCGAGTACCTTTGGATTTCGGGTTCGGATCGGATTTTTCGGGTATAGAAATCTAGGGCCCATTCGGATATTTTTTAAAATCAGGTCGGATCAGGTTCGGATATTTTCGGGTCGGATCGGGTTTTCGGCTCCGGAGTAAAATACCGAGCCCTACTTAAATATGTTTTGTCTTCAAGAGCTGCGTATTATATAATTGTTTCACGATAACGTACGGCCTCTTTTCTTCGGACAGACAATGACACCTTAACGCCAAAAACATTGTTGTTGTTTACTACTACTATTATTCTCATTTATCAAATTTAGATTTTTCTACACAAAAGTGATATTAGTTATCTTGCTTCACTTAATTATCAATCGCCAACACTTGTAAATCATAGGGCGGACCAGTTTAATATATATTTGACCTTCAGAATTAAATCATAGGGTGAACCAATTCAACTACTATTCATAGTAGAGTTCGAGTTCAATTATTTCAAAGTTTGAAGCGCTCTCATTCACGTGAAATAAAGACGCAAACATTTATGAATGACTCAAATATTAGATGTATAGAGAGAGTTCAATTCATTTCAGGTCGATAATTGCAAATAACGTCAATATCCAAAAAAGTTGGGTCAAAGATGGGTTTCAATTGGCTAAAAAGGTGGCTGGATTCACATGCGACACTTATTTTTCAAATAATGTTTTAATTCTTATCCACTTACTATCGACACGTTTCATCACGGGGAAGCTCCTCCGCAAATTGACACTACAACAACTATTAATTAATTTAATTTTGTGCTCTCTAACTTTGAGTTTTTCTTTTCTTAACAACTCTAATAACAGAATTAAATTCCATTAATTATTTACCAACTAACAAACGAAATTATAGGAGTACTACATAAATTTTTCAGTAATTATATATTTGAAGAATTCTGAACAAATTTTGCTTCGCAGTCTATCACAACGATAACAATAAAAAGTAACAAAACGTAATTTTCTATATATTATTTAGAGAATACATTTATAAATAAATATTAGTACGAGACATTTTTAGTTAAGATTTTAATAGCCCAGCATGGAGAATCTTTTAAACTAGATAAAGTACCTATGCTATGGCATAAAGTGATATCAATTCTAAATTTGCAGAGTGTAAGAGTTTATTTAAAATTCAAGATTACAAATTTACAGTATTTATGAAATTATTTTTTGTCAACTTTAGAACTTGAACCTTTAATTATATCTGGATAAATATATTAACATTTTTAAAATTAATTTTTTAATAATTTCTTTTTTTAACACAAATTTAAATATTAATAAAAATATTGTTGCAACAAATATATCACTTAAAGTTCATCTAAAACGTGGAAACCCTTGGTACAATAGCTCATCAAAAGTTTATTGCTTTTAAACTAGATATGAAGTTGATTTTTAGATAATGCAACTTTTTCTTATGGATGTAAACTTATCGAAAGTTCTAGTGTGTTGCATGTCGAAAATTGTATGTCACATTTGTAAGTATTAGAGGTAAGGTTGTCGATTGTATATGTAGTATAGGTAGAAGCATCCGTTGTAGATCTGAGAATTAGTGTTGATCCGGTGATATTCGAGGTCTAATAAAAAAAAATCAAAGATTTCAAAATAAAAAGAAACTTGTATTTTTTTTTTTTTTTGGCCAATTGTGGGGATTTCAGATTTTTTTTTCACCCACAATAAAATAAATTGCTATTTTTTTATTTTTATTTTTATAAAATGGATCTAAATCTTTTTATTCATGTCCAATATATTTCTTAAAATAGATCCTAAAAAATAATTTATTAGATTTTTTCTACAAAATGAGGTTCGAAAATTAGAGATCCGATACCTATATTTTTTGGGTATCTATTCAAGGCCAGACATGTTGAGAGTTGCTAAAAGAGTTGTTAATCATGGATTCATTCTTCGAATTCATTTATCATGATCGTATGTGATGTGTTCATGTTGGATTTGTCTATGAAATAATTTATTGTAATTGCATGTGTTGTATTTATCTAAATTTGATTTATTTGTAGTAGATGTAGGTTATGAAGGATAAAATTTTAAAATTATGTGGTTCAGTTTTCTCATTTGTGTTTCATTATATTAAAACGGAGGAATGGTTGTATTTTATGGAGCTAGTATATGCCTTTTCGATATTATTATTAGTCATGCCATCGAAAGATTTACAAGATTTAAATTACATAAAAATAAAGGGTTTTTCTTTTGTTTTTCAAAAAAATAAAAACTACATAAAATTGGGATATGAAGATATTATTGGTCTACCGATTAAACCATGTAATCACTTTTTAGTTTTTATGAAGTTCATATATCAAAATATGCGATATTTGTGATCAGGAATTTGATTTGTCAGAAGCTTTGATAAGATATATACGGCAAAGTCATTAACAATCCAAGATGTTGTGACATATATCTTCTATTTGTAAATTACTAAGTTCATCTGTATAGAAAAAAAAAAAAATTTAATTTTCGTATGCGTGTTATGGATATGGTATAGCAATATTTTTTTTTTCAGATAATCAAAGTGGTTAACTTTATCTTTTGTAACTTAGAAAATCGTTTTTGTAAAGCTTTATATAATTTAAACATTTTCCCTTCTTGCATACAATTTGAAAAATGTTCATTTTATCCTACCAGGTTGTATTCCAATAAGTAGGGATAACTTATAAAAAAAATGTAAATAAATATTTTACATAGTATTTGGGGTTAAAGACAAGAGTGGATGAGTAGTGTTATAGTGGAAAGCAAACACAGAAGAGGAGATCCACCAATATCACTTACCAAAGAAGTGCGTTGCTGCCACTTTTCCCAATACTATTGGAGACACGTTACACAAATGTCATATGTGTCTCTTAGGTTTATTATTTTCCATTATTATAAGTTTCGACCATGCAAGTGGCAATGCAATTGTGAACCTCTTTTTGTTTTGCTTCCTTTTTCTTTTCGTTTGTCTTATGCAGTTATGCTTGCTTAATAAGAAAAAGTTAAAAAGAAAATGGAGTGATGTTCGATAACATTTTGACCACTAAACATTCGAACACAACAAATTGTTTTAAAATATAATGCCTAAACGTTCAGTTAGTCGGATTTAGCCATAATTTGTTTTGTACTTTTATTTCATGGCCCGCCTCTGGTGTCATCTCAAAATGTTATCCGAACCATCATCAAGCGGAAGACTTGACATCATATGACTTTATTCGTAAAGTCTCTTAGGAGGAGTTTGTAGCGACCTTGAACCAGTCACTTAGTTAAGGAATTAATTTTTACCCAAGTATTTTGAAATTTTCTTCATTGGTATCATCAGATGGGGCAAGTTTTGTGATTGGCTTAAAGAACTTACTAAAGTGAATTTAGTGAACGATCTACAGTCATTCCAATTAAAGGAAGTCATTGTTCATGGCTATGGACATATTTCAGGAAAGGTCGGGAACCACAAATCCTGAAATCAGGATTCGAGTACGGATTCGAGTCTAAGACGAGTGATCTAAACCACCGATAAAGATTCATGAAATATATATAAACTTTGAATGGTAATTGCATGTCTAAGACGAGTGAATTAGTGATCTAAACCATATTTTATAGTTTTTATATGAATCTAAATTTGCTTGATAATCGTAAATTTAAAGTGTGGGATCCAGTAACAAAAAGATCGGTAAAATCGTGTGGTTTAAATACAAAAAAAATTAAGTGGTTTGGTTCTAAAAATCTTAGTTAAGGAAATTTTTTTAAAGAATAATAATTAAATTGTTGGTTTTAAAAATAAATTTAAAATACCTAAAATTTTAAATACAAAATAATATATATTTGATCTCCTATATTTGCTAGTCTTATATTTTGTTTTACGACTAACAGCTATTGGGGTTATACTAATATTTTTGTTTAACGATGAAGTTTACGAGCGAATACACACATATGTACGTACAGATATACTGTATACATATAAAATACTTGTGCTCTGTGTGTGTATACATCATACATGCAAGTGTTGTTAGAAAATGCGTTGCCTTAATCATATGCTTGAATGTGCGTTGATGTATTATTATTCTTTTTTATTTATGAAAGCATATATTATATGTATTTAGCCCATTAATTTAATACATGTAGGTCATAGAATCATAAGATGTAGAAGGCATGGTTTATACTTTATAGTTTCCAAATAAATTCGGGAATAGAACCAAAATTTTGGGAAGATAATTTGGTAACGTCCTTCTTTCAGGGTTTCTTGGTTAAAAAGAATAGTAGAAAATTATAAGATGATGCAAGAAAATAAATAAAGAGCAAAATAATTATATTTTTTAACAAAGTAAAAAAAAATTGGAGAACAAAAATAACAGTATAATTTGTTAAGGTTGGGTTTATAAAAGAGATTATTGCCTAGATAGGCATTTCTAAGACAAATACCTTTATTTTTAATTAACTCTTTATAAAATGAGTTAATTTTATGTTTTCATGTATGAGCTGGATCCACGCATCAAGGGTCTCTGACTCTCTGGACCCATTTTTCCCTCAATTATTATAAGTTCCGTAACCAGAAGTTTAAAATAATACAAGATCAACCCCACATAGTTTGATATCGTACCAAAACAACCCATGTTTTGAGCTATATGGAAGCGACATTATCATTTACTTTTTCTTCAATATAGTGAGTAAATTTCATTTGAATGCATGTACGTGCTGTATTATCATCAAAAATGTCATGATCAACGAAAAGAGACACAGTGCTTAAATGATTTATCCTATCAATTACTATGAAAATTTGTGTTATGTATGTCACCTTAAACCAACTTCTATTAATTGTTACTGAAAAATTCGATACAACTTTTATCAAGTTCTACAATGGAACAATCTAAATTGGGGGAACAACATCAAGAAAATATATTTTAAACTTAAATTTTGTTATCAACCAAACTTGTAAATTAAAAAAGAATTCTGTAATTGGTTATCCAATCAGAAAAAAAAAGTTTACTAATGAAAATTAAATTTACAGTGCCCACAAACCATAGAAAATTATGTATGATAGTGAAAAAGGAAAAAAAAAAATATCAAGTTATAAAAAGAAGCCTTAAACATTAACAAAACATCGATAGTCGGGTGGCCTATAATTTTAGTAGTTATGATCTTAAATCGTTTAAACGAAGTTCATATATTTCTTTTATATGAGATAAAATAATATTTTCTATATTAGGATATGTCAAAAAAAAAAATCTATTAAGCATTGATTAGTTAAAAGAAATTGTGTACCATTTATTAAAATTCAAATCCAGTTACAAAATCATAAACTCTGTAAATTTTGTTAAAAGAAGTTGTGTACATGTACCAATAATCTATTTAAAGTTGAGAGAGTTTTGGATTAAGAGGTTTGGTAATATAGCATAATTTCGAAAAAGGGATTCAAAAGTAAACAAGATAAAGTACATGGTCTCTATCTGGAGAAGAGTAAAACATAAAGGACATCATGTCTGCACCACGTATAATACAAACATATTCAGACATGTATGTAAACTATATAATACTGTATAACATCTTCATATTTTAATTTAAAAAAAACAAAAAAAGTCTGTAACAGAGAAATCGAGCTTCAATCTGAGAGACAAAGCCATGCCTTCTTCAACTCTCACATCTCAAGCATAAACCTTTCCACTATTTTTTTTTTATTTATAATTCCATTTCACCGGAAAATTCTCAATTTTTTTAAAGATAAAAATCTCATCATCTTGGTATCAAATTTTCTTACTTTTCTGTTTTGTTGTTATCCCCAATTCTTCGGAATCAAACCCACGTCAATTCCTTTTTTTTTTTTTTTTTTTTCTCTAAGGCATATATTCTCTCTGTTTCAAACTTTGTATCTCTTCTTTTCCTTCGTCGATCGTTCTCTGGACGAGAGAGAATGATAAATCCAGGTCACGGAAGAGGACCCGATTCGGGTTCGAACTCTGACCCGTTTCCGACGGGTCTTCGAGTTCTTGTCGTTGATGATGATCCAACTTGTCTCATGATCTTAGAGAGGATGCTCAGGACTTGTCTCTACAGAGGTAATGAAATCACATAAATCTGATTTTTATTAATTTCAAAGGTTCCAAATTTGAGAAATTTATTGTAATTTTTTGGTTAATTATGGTTTTTGTTGACTCTGCCAAAAATAGGAAAAAAAAAAGAGCTATGGAATTGACTAGAATTTTCATTGACTGTTGAATGAATCACTGTTAAATTCAGATATATATATATATATATAGCTTAGTTCTCTGTTCTGTTCTAATATCATTTGTGATCTGGATAAAAGATTCTGATTTTGAGGTTTATTTTTTCAATAGATCCTTTAGTTTTCAAGAAGAGTGTGATTCAAACTCTTTAAATTTTGTCCAAAAAAAAAAAATAGATCCTTCTGATTTAGTTGATTCTGGTATTTGTTTTGATTGCTTCTGTGTTTGATTATCTATACTTTTTTTCATAATTTTGTTTTTTGATGCTTTAGTTTGACTAAGTTATTTTTCTGGTTTACTCTGATTCTGTTTTTACAGTAACTAAATGTAACAGAGCAGAAATCGCATTGTCTCTGCTCCGGAAGAACAAGAATGGTTTTGATATTGTCATCAGTGATGTTCATATGCCTGACATGGATGGTTTCAAGCTCCTCGAATACGTCGGTTTAGAGATGGATTTACCTGTTATCAGTACGTTTATTTGATCCTGTCTCCTCGCTTTTTATTTACTCTAATTGTTCTCTTGAGATCTTAACGTTTGAAATCTTTGGTTTTAGTGATGTCTGCGGATGATTCGAAGAGCGTTGTGTTGAAAGGAGTGACTCACGGTGCGGTCGATTACCTAATCAAACCGGTACGTATTGAGGCTTTGAAGAATATATGGCAACATGTGGTGCGGAAGAAGCGGAACGAGTGGACTGTCTCAGAACATTCAGGAGGAAGTATTGAAGATACTGGCGGTGACAGGGACAGGCAGCAGCAGAGGGAGGATGCTGATAACAATTCGTCTTCGGTTAATGAAGGGAACTGGAGGAGCTCGAGGAAGCGGAAGGAAGAGGAAGTAGATGATCAAGGGGATGACAAAGAGGACACATCGAGTTTGAAGAAACCACGCGTGGTATGGTCGGTTGAATTGCATCAGCAGTTTGTCGCTGCTGTGAATCAGCTCGGCGTTGACAGTAAGTGAAAAAACTTGTTTGCTTATGCACTTGTGTGTGTTAATGGTAGTTTTCTTGTCTAATCTTACCCTCTTCGGCATCCAATACAGAAGCGGTTCCTAAGAAGATCTTAGAGATGATGAATGTACCTGGGCTGACACGAGAAAACGTAGCCAGTCACCTCCAGGTAGATATGTGATTGAATAGTATTACATTATCCGTTGTTGATGAGTTCTAACATTGGTGACATTGTGGAATCGCAGAAGTACCGGATATATCTAAGACGGCTCGGAGGAGTATCGCAGCACCAGGGAAATATGAACCATTCGTTTATGACTGGTCAAGATCCGAATTTTGGTCCTCTTTCTTCGTTGAATGGATTTGATCTTCAAGCTCTAGCTATTGCGGGTCAGCTCCCTGCTCAGAGCCTCGCACAGCTTCAAGCAGCTGGCCTTGGGCGGCCTTCACTCACTAAACCGGGGATGTCGGTTTCTCCCCTTGTAGATCAGAGAAGCATCTTCAACTTTGAAAATCCGAAAATAAGATATGGAGATGGACACGGACAGACGATAAACAATGGTAATAAGCAGATGAATTTGCTTCACGGTGTCCCAACAGGTATGGAACCGAAACAATTTGCAGGTAGTCACATGCGCATACAGCAAAAAATCGCTGGTGTGCGTCCAGGACAGAATATTCAGAGCAGTGGAATGATGTTACCTGTAGCCGACCAGCTACCCCGAGGAGTGCCATCAATGCTACCATCCCTCGGGCAACAGCCGATGTTGTCAAGCAGCGTTTCAAGGAGAAGCGATCTCACTGGTGCAGTAGCAGTTAGAAACAGTATCCCTGAGACTAACAGCAGAGTGTTACCAGCTACCCACTCGGTCTTCAATAACTTCCCCCAAGATCTACCTCAAAACAGCTTCCCGTTGGCAAGTGCACCGGGGATATCAATTCCGGTGTCGGCTTCTTACCAAGAAGAGGTCGACAGCTCGGATGTGAACGGCGGTTCATCAGCTTCTACCGTAGCTACTGCAGGGTATGGTAACCCGAGCTACGACATATTCAACGATTTTTCGCAGCAGCAACAGCACAACAACAATATCAACAACAAACTGAATGATTGGGATCTGCGGAATATTGGATTGGTCTTTTCCCATCAGGACGCAGCAGCAGCCTCTGCGGCTTTTTCCACTTCGGAAGCGTACTCTTTGTCTTCCACGCAGAGAAAAAGGCGGGAAACGGATGCAACAGTGGTGGCCGAGCATGGGCAGAATCAGCATCCACCGAGCCGGAATCTGAATCATCTGAACCACATTTATATGGATGGTGGTTCGGTCAGAGTGAAGTCAGAGAGAGTGGCGGAGACGGTGACCTGTCCTCCCGCAACCACATTGTTTCACGAGCAGTATAATCAAGAAGATCTCATGAGCGCACTTCTCAAACAGGTTTGATTCCTACTCGAAAATTCAGAATTACACAATATTAGTAACAGCCATGGACATCATCAGTACTCTGCAATTGAAAGGTTGACACTTATGTCCATTCTCGTGCATAAATGCAGGAAGGCATTCCATCGGTAGATAACGAGTTCGATTTTGACGGATACTCGATCGATAACATTCCGGTCTGACCTCAGAAACTCAAGACTAGACTGCAAGATTCTTTGTTTTTCTTCTCCCTCGAGGTACAAATGCTCTACAAAATGGCGATAATCCAAGAGGAAAATAGAACGGGTCATGTGTTGTATCTTTAGATGATAAAATTCTAAAGCAGATTATAGAAGACAATAATTGTTTTCTTTTTGAATATTAGGAGTAATGTGAATTTCCTGGAGTTATTTTGTTTCTACTTCTGTCTCGGTCTTACATAACGACCGAGACATTTAGGGTTCTTGATCGTCTAATTTCCGACAATGAGCAATGTTTTGCTTCTCTTTTTGAGTTTTAGGGACATTTTGTGTAAATATGTTTCTATGCTTCATAATAATAAAGATACGGTAATTAATCCGATCTATGAACAAATCCACAAAACTCAGTCTTGACCAATTTTGCACTCAATCTTGACTAGTTTTGCTATATGTTTTCTAAACAAGAGTTAAATTGTTCGGTCATTTGTGATCTTATATGAATTCCGGTTTGGAGGATTAGGAACGAATCAATGGCCGGAAAGAGTAAATGAAAATAGTATACATACTGATTAGTGATTTCTGGAAAACTCTAATCAGAAACAATACAAGAATGGTAACATATATTCAGAGCACCTATATAAAGCTTCTTCTAATCAGAAAAGGAATCGATTGATTCTCCATCCTTAAACCGCAGAACTGACCGGTTTTCTAGTATACCGGGGAAGAACCAAGAAATTGTATCGCCAACCCCACGGGAGGCTTCAGTGTGGTTACGCCCACATCAAGAGAGCCAAAACCGGTAACGCCAAGAGGAAAGCAGAGATGTGTCTCCTGTGTTGGCTGCTTCTCATTGGGAGTATGGTTGGGAGAGAGCACTCCTCGCCGTTGAAGAACACTTGGCTCGGGAAGCCATCTCCGCCAGGGATATTAATCCCAGGAGTCAGTTTCTTGGTGAAGGAAATAACAGACTGTTGTTTCCCGGGAATCCGAGGGTTCTTCAACGGATTCTCCCCGTCTCTTTCCGCGACGAGATAATTCAATCCGGGAAGGCCCTCCATGAAAATAGTGTTGTTGTCCCCGTTGATACCAAGTGTAGATGCATTGAATGAGTAGGCTTTCTCAAAACCCGGGGCAGCGTTTTTCATCTGAATCGCGGTAAACCAATCTACAAAGTCTGTTTCACCCCAGTTGAAGACTGTGACCCGGGCTGACCATCCGCCTCGATAGTCTGTAGCCAAATGCCAGTTGATGCTAACTCCACAATTATCCCCACAAGGCATCGGGTTTGGCACGGGCCGATGTTTTAGATAAGCCCAAGCAACAGTGAGTTCAGTTCGGTTCTCAAATGGAACCAGAAGAGCTTGCTGGGGTAGAAGAAGAGACGGGGCTGTTGTGCTGCAAGCGCGAGCCACTTTGTTGTTGGAACACCCGCAAGCGCAAGTCTTGCACGGAATGATTGAGTCGTTGAAATAAGCAGAGAACGATACACAGCATCTAGGACTTGCATCTTTTGGTTGGGTGATGTTGCAGACCACCTGCCAGCTCGCAAAAGCAGTCCGGTTTGAGGGTAACCCGCTGGGATCGGCGAATTGGCTCGGGCTCACTCGAACAGGAGGGCCACATTTGTAATCTGGGTTCAGTGTACCATTGATTCTCCAGTTCTGAGGCGGTGATAGAGCAGAGATGTTGAGATCCGGAGGCATTTTGTACACCTGCATCTGGAAAGCTGAGCTCGACTTGCTAGGATCCATTGACCGTGGCAGAATCGTCCCATTTCTGCAGCAAAATGGAATAAGGCCGAACGTAGAATCATTATATTTTGTCAGAGGGAGATCTATGATGGTTGGCCGTCTTGCACAGCTTAGCACGTTGGAAAAGTCAAGATCTTGATAGTACTTCGCCTGTGGGCCATCAACACAATCTGATGAATCAATAATACTCGGGTAAGCCCCTTTCATGGTGTAGATAAACTCGTCCCGCATCCAGTCAAAACTCAGTTTCCAGTTATCCAGCCGACCAAGCGGGTTATGGTTCTTCATTGTGACTTGTGCCATATAATTCGATGAATATGATCTGACCACATCGTACATGATAGTGAGGTCTCCATCTTGTCGGGGAAGGAACTCATTATCAATGATGTCTGTGTTATCATAGTCTGGGTCTGGCGTGCAACATACTTGCAGAACATTTTTACCTGGTGAAACAGAGAGAAACACACAAAATTCAAGTACACCACAAAGAAAGCAATAGTCAAAAAGAACAATACTACGATTGAAATCTCGTCTATCTACATAAGCAAACACAGACATAGCCTGTAATACCCTTCATAATTACTTATGCTTTACACGACACAACACAAAATAGATTCCTAGAATCAATTAGAAAGACTTAACCATCCCATGTCAAGACATTTCTTTTATCAACAGATTCATATTTATGAATATGATGAAAATGGATCAATTCATTTACCAGCTATTCTATTACTTCTGCAGAAGATCTTAAGGCTCTTATGATTGATCAGGTACGCCTGAATCCAGATAAATCACAAAGAATCTAATGTGTTGTTAGGAATCCAATATAGACTCTCACATTTGACTAATTCAAACATTAGGTGTAAAAGGAAGCTAACAAACATAAGACTTTTTCCACTAGTGAGCACATGGGACTTAAACAATGCGATTGTTGCTGGAGTTTGACTATCTCTACTAATCTAAAATTCCTGCTTAATAATAGGGATCTACATTAGATACTTCATCCTTAACATAGCAAAACCAAGATCAGTAAAACAAAACTCCTAAATATAGCAAACCAAGATCAGCCAAAAGAGTAGTGAACCATAAATCAAGCAAATTTCCAGATTTTTTGAGAGACAAAAATCTCGGAAACAAAGATTGACGACAGACATTGGGAAAAAATTTCACCTTTTTGAGTAGCTTTAGGACACTTCCATCCATCAGTAGCGAGAGTGATGTTCTTAGGAAGCGGCACATTCGGCGGCGCAACTCCGAACTGAGTCCCAACGAGCTCAACACGAGCTTGCATCTGAGTGACGTCACCCGCAGTCTGAATAGCCGATTTCAAATCCGACGAAGGATAACCAGCGAATACGGTACCGTTTTCGACACTCACTGGGAGACTCGAGCCATCTGAGAGTACAGCGTTTGATGCAGACACAAGGATCTCTCGGTGTGCGAATTTGACGAAGACACGCCATGATTTGAGCTCGTCGCGGCCGTGGTTGAGCACCGTTATCACAGATTCGAACCGGTAGGGTTGATTTGTGGTGTCGTTGGGAGGGATCTTAGATCCTTTTGTGTGAGTGTATGAAACGAATACGCCATTGCATAGATCCGAATCTGACGGTGGCGGATTAGTAGTGCCGGCGTCAGATTGAGATGATGTTAGAGGAAGTGATACGATGAGAAGTGAGAGGAGAAGGCACTGAGGAATGAAGTTGGGAGCTAAATCCATGGAACCCTAAATCTCTTGGGAACAAGAGAAGCTTTTGAATTTGACTTTTGTTTGAAATTGAGAGGACTCAGAGAAAATGGAAGCTTTTGATTTGAAAGAGATGATTAAAATGATAAAGCGACCGCGTTTGTGTAAGCTGTAATGAAAATGTGCGTATTATTGCAATTCAAATTCTTCTTTGGAGCCTTCTTTGTTTGCCTTTTTTTTTTTAGTTTGAAAATCTAAGAAACTTTATGCGAGACCAAAATTCTTACATAAAGACATAAAAATATTTTGTTTATAGGATTTTCTGAAAAAGAAAACATTTGGAGTCACCATTTTTACAATTATATCTTCCATTTCAGAAAAATACAAAAAATACAAGTTAATTCTGCAAAATCAAAAGTAATAGGCAATATAACTCGTCGTCATCATCATCAAATTTGTAAATTTTGATAAATAATATATCAAATCAAAACTCTCGCGACGAAGAGTTCAAATCTACCTTTAAATTTTGAAAATCTAATGTATGTAACCGTAAAAACTTTTAGATGATACGTATAAGAGTTATAATACGTCTTTTTTGATTTCGTATGATTAATTTATATTTTTTTAGAGATAAAAGATAAAATTGTAAAAAGTTGCGATTTAGAGGTTTTTTTTTTGCACAAAAACTCTTGTTTTTAAAACAGAATAATATATAAATATCATTTTAAAAATGTCAAAAAGAAAAATCATATTTAGAATATCTTAACAACGAAAACACACGGAATTTTTATATATTTATTTAGATAAGTTAGAATCTCACGTATATAGCATTTCATCAGCAAAATTTCCACATAACGTCGAAATTTAATTCGACAACATGGTGTTCAATGCTCAATGCAATGTTGGATATTCCGTAAGAGAAGTCGTCCTGACGACAATTTATCTGAAAAAAATATTTCAAAATTTTACCAGTATCTCCTTGAACGAATAGCTAAAAACAACGATATCTAGTTTGACAAGCATATCCAAACTAATGTTATATCGACTGGATTCCTTTGGTAAACTGAGATTTTGTCACAAACAAAACTGGTTTGACGTGTCTTGAGGGGGATGAAGGTTTTGCAGGATCCTTACTTGGAGTCAATGGATTTATCACATTTGCGTAAAAATCAAACGTATAAATGTTTGAAAGGTCATAGGTTGAATTAGAGTGAATTGTTTAGTGATTGTTGCCGCGAATCTCTTTTCTCCAATAAACCTAGACACCAATTGATTTTTTTTTTTTTTTTTTTTAATAAACTACTACGAATCTGCATGGAGGAAAAATCAGAAGCATATTCATCAACTGATCGATGTTCTTTGTTTAACGAAATTTTCTTTTCTTTAATAATCAAACAAGAAGCAACCACAAATCTACTAATACAAGTCTTTTGATTGTACTGCTTTTCCATTTCAGTCTTTTGATCTTTTGTAAATACTACCTAAGGGTAGACTAAACTCTTGTTCCAATTCTTGATGATGATATAGATTAACAAAAAAAAAAAAAAAAAAAAAACACAAAAAACAAAAAAACAAACAAAAAAATAAAAAAAAAAAAAAAAAAAAAAAAAAAAAAAAAAAAACTACTAAACAACTCTTAACTGATGCTAAGCGTGAATGTCTACAAAAACTGTCAAAGATAAGTTTAACAATCTCTTTTCGTGGTAACTAGTTGAATGGTGGGAGATAAAAGAACTTCAAAACAAATACGAAGGCCCAAAGAAAATAAACCGAAACAAAACGTGAACCCCAATACAAGAGAGGCTCATCACTAGTAACTATGCTCTATAGACATCTTCGGTGAAATGTTGCTTGATCTTAAGCTTAAGTAAGACCAGTGAAAAAAAAGTCAATCCATAAGATAATTGTTTACAATAATCGAGGCAACTAATCCTTCTGACGATTCTGAGGCCATGGCTAGCCGGCGTCGAACCGTATAAGTAAGGAATACATCAACCCATGTATCTCTTTCCTTCCATATTAGTTTAATGGTTTATGATTATCTTTCTCTAAATGAAAGTCTTTTGCCTATAACTTAATGAAATGAAATTTTGATGTGAAAAAAAAGCAGGACCAGTGAGATATCTTCATGGTAATTAAATTAGATCATGAATACTAGTAATAACCTCCACATTCGAGTGTTTATAATCCCCCGACCACACATGAATATTAAACACTGATCTTACTGTCTTCCTTGATCTCTTCCCCAATAACTCTCTTGCCGCACACAAATGATTCGTCCAACATAAGACGGTGCATTATATTTTTAGAGCATATACTTTGACATAATTATTTGAAACTGAGTGAAACCTTAAATAAAGAAATAAATAATGGATAATAATACTATGTTGATTATTTGTTTACTTTTCTTGGTTTGTCACGGACCTCATCTGCCTCGTCAGAAAGGTAAAGATAAATGATGGACCTTATCTGCAACCGCTACTCCTACAACTTGGTAGTAATTTCTAACCTTTTGCTATATAATAAACTTGCCGCTACAGATGCAGATTTTGTACTATATTTAGAAAAAGTAAACAAGTATTACAGATATTACAACGATGTAAAATGCTGAGAATTAACTTAAAAGACGATGATCAAAGTTGATATTTGAGGATAAGATCAATTGTAGTTATACGTCCAAATCGTCAAAAATCCTCCATCCGTTTATCTCCTGTCTTCTTGTCCTACAGAGTTTAGATAAGAAAACATACTACTTTTTTTTAATTATTTGTGTAATCCAACCTTTTCGAATATTGCAATTTTTTAGTTGGAATTTATATATATTTGTCCATATATAACATCATAGACACGAAATTCGTCTTTATCTTTTTTCTCGAATAGCGAGAGCGTTTACGTAACCCTTCTTCAAATAAAATATTTTTTTAATATTTATAACGATTTTTTAAGGAAAACAAAAAAACTTTTTAAAATTTGAAAATTAATTTCGTGTTTAATTCAGATTTAAGAACAAAATTCCAAAAAAAAAAAAAAAAGATTTATTAGACTCTCTTCTACTTCTTCTTCCTTAACAGTTCGCATCGCATCAGTCCAATTATCGAATCGTCCTCTCAGAGATTGCCGAAGAAAATGAGGATTGATGAGAACGAAGGCGTCTCTGCTTCAAGCAAGCATTTAGTCTTCGCTTACTACGTCACTGGACATGGCTTCGGTCACGCCACTCGGGTCGTCGAGGTTCCTTCTCCTTCTAACTCTCTCTCTGCATCGGTCTTCATCTCTGGTTCATGTGTTCTGTTTTTTCTTCCATCGTTCGATCGTTCGCTTGTGGTTAATTTTTTTTTTTTTTTCTGGTAAAATGTTACGCTTGTGGTCAATTCGGCTAATTTTGTGGCATTTCGTGGTGTTTTCAGGTTGTCCGTCACCTGATCGCGGCGGGGCACGATGTTCATGTTGTCACCGGAGCGCCTGATTTCGTCTTCACATCCGAAATTCGTTCCCCGAGGCTCAAAATTCGGAAGGTTTTTTACACTTTGTATTCGTCTTCTGGCCATGATTTACTTGCTTTGTCTTTCTCAATGGTTACTCGGAACAAAGATATATGGAATTGTTCTGTGTTGTTTAGGTTCTTTTGGATTGTGGTGCTGTGCAAGCTGATGCATTGACCGTTGATCGTCTTGCCTCGTTAGAAAAGGTTTTACTCATATGATCACTTCTATGATTCTTTTCCATGCTGGTCTTCCCTTGAATGTATTTTTTGGCTTTGTTAACATTTCGATGCTGGTGTGTTTAGTATGTCGAAACAGCTGTGGTTCCTCGAGCTGAAATATTGGAAACAGAAGTGGAGTGGCTTCATTCTATCAAAGCCGATTTTGTGGTAATTTTTTTGGTTCATACAATCTCAGCACTTTTATCAGAAACGCCTACATCAAGACTTTTGCTTTATACTCCATCATTTTCATACCAAGAGAAACTTTTGTTAAAAACAGGTGTCTGATGTTGTCCCCGTCGCATGCCGTGCAGCGGCTGATGCTGGGATACGCTCTGTCTGTGTCACCAATTTCAGGTGACATTTTTGTGCTGTATTATCCATTTTTGTGTCTCTTGTTTGGCCTGATTTCTTCTCCTTGTTTCAATCCTTGTTCACGGCCTGTAACTCTATCTCTACAATTCAAAATCTCCAGTTTTTGTTACCTCCCCCATTTCTAGAGGGAGATAGTTATAGTAAAAAAATGTTCAAATTTATTTAAATTTCTCTCTTTATTTTACTTTTAGCTGGGACTTTATCTATGCTGAGTACGTGATGGCTGCTGGATAAATTTTGTCTCTTTATTTTACTTTTAGCTGGGACTTTATCTATGCTGAGTACGTGATGGCTGCTGGATACCACCATCGCTCCATCGTTTGGCAGGTAGAATTCTCACTACAAGCTGTACATCTTTTATTAGCTTGTAGGAGGTGATAAATACTCAATTTTTTTTATTGGCACGTAAGTTGTAGTTATTAGTGAATTTACTAAGTTGTGGTTAATACTTTTATTCCCTGACATAGATAGCTGAAGATTATTCTCATTGCGAGTTCCTGATTCGCCTCCCAGGGTATTGTCCAAGTATGCAGCATTTCTAATTTCAAATTTTTAGTAGTATTTTCTTTCATTTCTTCCTAGTGTATTCTGCTCTACTGCCTTAACTTTATTTCCTTGTTATCTCGTAGTGCCTGCATTTCGTGATGTCATCGATGTACCGTTAGTTGTGAGGAGACTTCACAAAACTCGCAAGGAGGTCTGTCAGCAACATTTCATTGATCTTATATTCAGTGGCACAAATAATCCAAATAACATCTAATGCCCCTTTTGATCAGGTGAGGAAAGAACTCGGCATTGCTGAAGATGTGAATGTTGTCATACTCAATTTTGGCGGACAGGTATAGCTGTCTGTTCTTCCATTTGATAGATTCATGGTTTTTTAATTTCTCCAAACTAATGGTCATATATTATGTTTAATTTGTATTTACATTGTTTCTCATATATTATGCATAATATATCTTATAGACAGCTCATTGGTCATGTCGTATACCTTATTTTGGCCTACTCAAAAGACCAAATCCTCATTTGCAGCTATGTTGTCTTTTTCTCATGTGCAGCCCTCAGGGTGGAACTTGAAGGAAACATCACTACCAACTGACTGGCTGTGTCTGGTATCTCTTAACATTTACCCTGTGTCTGTTTTATGTATAGTTACTCTCAAATTGATGATTCTATGCTGTTGATTAAACTTTTCAATATGTTGTTCAGGTTTGTGGCGCATCTGAGACCCAGGAACTTCCACCAAATTTTGTGAAGCTTGCTAAGGATGCTTATACGCCTGATATTATAGCTGCATCTGACTGTATGCTTGGTTAGTATGTAACCTGATTAAGAAATAGTCAATGAAATTAGACGGCTAGTGGCGTTTCTATAATACCTGTGTCCATGGTTTCAGGGAAAATTGGGTATGGCACTGTCAGCGAAGCCCTATCATACAAGGTGCCGTTTGTCTTTGTACGCAGAGATTATTTCAATGAAGAACCTTTTCTGAGAAATATGCTTGAGGTTCAACCAAATCCTTTTTTGATTTTGATTTTCTTGTCCTTAATTACCTCAGTTTAAAGATTTGGATTGTATGTTCAGATTTTCTGGTCAAATTTCTTCTGCAGTTTTATCAATGTGGTGTTGAGATGATCAGGAGAGACCTATTAATGGGCCAATGGAAGCCATATCTTGAACGTGCAGTTAGCTTGAAACCTTGCTACGAAGGTGGCATCAATGGTGGTGAGGTAGACGCTCTATCTTGTTTTCATTTATCTCTTAAATTGTAAGATTCTGAAAATGTATTAATCCCTTGCCTGAAATCCATACTCCTGTGTACTAACTTCTCTTTTTGCACACTGGTGCAATGATAGATTGCAGCTCACATCTTACAGGAGACAGCCATTGGAAGACATTGTGCATCCGATAAGGTAAATTTTATATGTAAATAGTAAAATCATATTGTTTAACATAAATCATTGAGATTATTATTAGGTTTCCAAAATACTGTGTCATCAAAAGTATCTTGTATGTGCCATCATTCGATATCTTATTAGCAGAAAGCTTCTTTAAAGAAAATTATGTTGGAGTGTTTCAGTTGGTCTTCTGTGTGTTACAGTTAAGTGGTGCAAGAAGATTACGTGATGCAATAATCCTGGGGTATCAGCTACAGAGGGTCCCTGGAAGGGACATTGCTATTCCAGAGTGGTATTCAAGGGCTGAAAATGAACTAGGTCAATCTGCTGGATCATCACCTACTGTTCAAGCGAACGAGAACAACTCATTGGTGGAGTCGTAAGTATTGTTTTTGTCTGGCTATTTTCTAATTTTCTTTTTCTTCCTTATCCCTTAACTTATCTTGCAGGTGCACCGATGATTTTGATATCCTTCAAGGTGATGTTCAGGGTCTTTCAGATACATGGACATTTCTTAAGAGTTTAGCCATGCTAGATGCTATTCATGATTCTGAAAAGAGTATGGAGAAGAAAACCATGCGTGAACGAAAAGCTGCTGGTGGGCTCTTCAATTGGGAGGTATTTCTTTCTTGATTTTTGTTTTTTGTAGCTCCAGTAAGCATTCTACTAGGAGGAATTTGAAAAATATTAATGGCCTGAGTTCATGCCTAATGCCTTGCAAAAATAAACTTGCATCGCCTCCAAAAGGATGGTTTTATTGTAAGTGTTTTTGGAAGTCGCAGTTAGATGGTGGCATCATTTCTTTTAATTGGTGCAAGCATCTTTCGTAAGGAACAATTTTGCTATCAGGCTAAGTTAGCCTCTTATAACTCTGATTTGAGTTGTTATATGTTGGGAAACCTTTTTGCTTTTGCAGGAAGAAATCTTTGTTGCCAGAGCACCTGGAAGGTTAGATGTGATGGGTGGAATTGCTGACTATTCAGGAAGCCTGGTCCTGCAGGTCAAAATTCTGTACTATTGGTTTTGCGGGTCACTTGTGTCTGATCCTATTTTTTGTTTGATATCTACTGCCAAGGAATAAATTTGCAGTAGTTCAATTTGTTGAGCATTTATCTAAGTCTTCACACAAAACATCATTCTGTCTTATATAGTAATTGTAAAGATCCCATACGTTCCTCCTTGCCAGAGTATCCTCTATTTTGATTGACCATAACAATTATCTTATCTATATTCTCACAACTTCAGATGCCAATAAGGGAAGCTTGCCATGTAGCTGTTCAAAGAAACCATCCTGGAAAACATAGACTGTGGAAACATGCGCAAGCCCGACAGCAAGCTAAGGGACAAGTACCAACACCAGTTCTCCAAATCGTAAGTATGCGTATTGGAATGAAGTCCCTATATGCATATTATGGGCTTGCTTTAATAGTGAATTGGATTTTCCTAGCTTAAGATTTTACCTCGTGGTCCTGCTGAGATTGCCTTGAATCTTTGTGTTTTAGGTCTCATATGGATCAGAGATCAGCAATCGTGCCCCTACTTTTGACATGGATTTGTCTGACTTTATGGATGGTGATGAACCAATTTCTTATGAAAAAGCAAGGAAGTTCTTTGCTCAGGATCCAGCACAAAAGTGAGTCTTTCCTCTTTTGTTTGAACTACTTTAATGTTTCTTTATTAACAAGGTAAAAAAATCTTCCAGGTGGGCAGCATATGTTGCTGGGACAATCTTGGTATTGATGACAGAACTTGGTGTGCGTTTTGAGGATAGCCTCAGCTTGCTGGTGCGGATTTTTTCATCCTTTTGTTAAAATTTATCATCCTCTGCTGCAGATTCCCTCCTGATTCATTTTTGTTTCTTTGTGATTTATAGTTTTGCATATACTATCTGTTGGTAAAATTTGTTTGGCCTATTCTTTGTTCTGATGTACATACTTAAGTTTAACATGTTCTAGGAGTGACGTTATCAAAACGATAAAGGAATGATTTCAAGATTTAGAAATGCAATTGTAGGAAGGAAGTTAGCAGTCCTGGGTTTGCGATTCCCTTAGAGTGCCACATTTGTGACACCTCTCGGTTATAATTCTGACAAAGTGTGATTCTGTCACTAGTCTTATTTGAGTTTCTTAAAGTATCCAGACGTGCACCATATTTAGTTCTTGGTGTTACGCATATAAGATGCTGATTATTTGTTTTCTTAGGTTTCTTCTGCTGTGCCTGAAGGTAAAGGTGTATCTTCATCTGCTGCTGTGGAGGTGGCAAGCATGTCCGCAATAGCTGCTGCTCATGGTAATTCACTTTAATGTGTTTTCATAAAATGAGAATTATATGATCACGACCGTTGGTGAAAAAACACGGAAATTTTGATGCATGTACTTTTGTCTATTTTAACAATTGTTTGATATAAATATGCAGGACTGAGTATTGGTCCGCGAGATCTTGCTATACTCTGCCAAAAGGTTTCATGTTCAGCATCGCACTAGCTCCTTTCCTAACGTTGTGCAATGTTTTGGTTTTCTAATTCTCTTCTGTTGCCTGCTAGGTGGAGAATCACATTGTTGGAGCTCCATGTGGTGTTATGGATCAGATGACTTCATCCTGTGGGGAAGCCAACAAACTGTTGGCCATGATCTGCCAAGTAGGTCTTAGTAATGCCTAAGCTAGAAGTAAAAGATCATGATTTTTTGTAGCACATATGATATCTCCTTTTCTTTCTGGAGATAACAAGATCTTATCTACTCCTTTAAAAACTTTTCAAAAAAATTCATGTAGCCTGCAGAAGTAGTTGGGCTTGTTGAGATTCCCAACCATGTCAGATTTTGGGGAATTGATTCCGGAATTCGACACAGGTAAATGATTTTTCTCTGTCAGTGTCGTTTCTGTTTTTCTCTCAATTGTTATGCCTATGATGTTGCACTCACTTAATCTTTTTTACTTCACTAGATATAACATCTTACTTTGTCTCCTTTTACTCAATAGATTTTGGATTCCCTTGAGCTTTCATATCTCATCACTCAGTGCATCTCATTTATTTTGAATAATTGGCTTCATCTTGCAGCGTTGGAGGTGCAGACTATGGGTCAGTCAGAGTTGGTGCCTACATGGGGAGAAAGATGATAAAGTCAATGGCGTCTTCTATTCTGTCACAATCAGTGTCAAGTGCTAATGGAGGCAACTCTGATGAACTAGAGGATGAAGGGATTGACTTACTTGAGACGGAAGCTTCATTAGACTACTTGTGCAACTTGTCGCCTCACAGGTGAGAATGGAAGTGGTTGAAACCATCCATGTTCTCATCTTGCAAAATATTTCGAAGTAAAAGCATTTCGTAATTCACAAACCAGCATATTATCAGGCTAATCCTCATAGCTCTGGTTATGTTGCAGATATGAAGCCCGTTATGCAGATAAGCTTCCAGATATCATGCTGGGTCAGACATTCATTAAGGAATACTTGGATCATGATGATCCGGTCACAGTGATTGATCAAAAGCGGTCGTACAGTGTTAGAGCTCCTGCCAGACACCCTATATACGAAAACTTCCGGGTCAAGGTCCGTCTCTTGATTTATAACAGGCTACATAAAATCTTCTCATCTTGTGTTTTTGAATCCTTTTCTGGTTGGTTAATATCTATGCTTTAGCCTTTATAATCCAGACGAATGTGAAATGCTTCTTGTTGTAGACTTTTAAAGCCCTATTGACTTCTGCAACATCAGATGAGCAACTTACTGCTCTTGGGGGACTTCTATATCAGGTATTACTTCAAACTACCAAATCTCGTCTACTCTGAATGTGGAAAGAAATCCAGACCAAGACTTGTTGAGTTTCTTGATCATGGATTTAACATGTTGATACTCTTTTACTATATTTTTTGGTTCAGTGTCACTATAGCTACAGCGCGTGCGGACTAGGATCAGATGGAACCAACCGGCTGGTGCAGTTAGTACAAGGGATGCAGCATAACAAGTCTAAAACCGAGGACGGAACTTTATATGGAGCCAAAATCACGGGCGGTGGCTCAGGTGGAACAGTGTGTGTCATAGGCCGTAACTCATTGCGCAGCAGCCAACAAATTCTCGAGGTATGTATACACACTCTGAGGTTCCAAGTTAGTAAGGAACTTAGTTATATATATATATATCTAAGGCCTTATGGTGTGGTGGTGGATGTTCAGATTCAGCAGAGATACAAAGCTGCGACAGGGTATTTGCCACTGATATTCGAAGGTTCATCACCTGGAGCTGGCAAGTTTGGTTACCTCCGGATCCGACGTCGTATCTCTCTCTGATTCCATTCAACTTCTCCCTAATTTGATAAACTTTTATTTATCCTTACGCCACGTTTATTAAATCTCACAAATAAGTAGGTCGTTGTTCTCCACTTTCAAAATAATAATAATGATAATATCGTCTTTTGTTTAGATAAATGATATGTATATATATATACACCAACATTATTTTGAACAAATACTATCTTATGCAAAAGAAAACAAATACTCTTCACTTGATACTGTTTATGTTAATCTGAAATGTGTTCAATTTGTTTGCATACGTATTTCTATTTACTTGAAGATTTTGTGTGTGCGTAAACATTGGTTAGAAAACTTAGTTAAATGACAAGAGTTGGGAACTGAAAATGGAAGTAGTAAATACGCTAAAAGCAAGTGGAAGGGTGGGGATTGGGTGAAGGTTCGGGGGTAGTAGTATCATAATAGCAGCACACAGTACCCGAGGAACTTATTTATTATTGCTCATCTCATATGCCTTTCTTTAATTGCTTTTACATACCTTTTTTTCCTTTGCCTTTATTAAAAAAATGGAAAATTCCTAGTATATCAAATGATGCAAGTAGTGTCTATTTGTTATTTATATCGAATAACATTTATAATCCGGTTTGAAGTAAGCTTCACATCTGACGAATCATAACTCACTAATGAAGTCAGAAGAGAAAAGAATCGTGATCTCGTTTCTTTATAGAAACATTAAAAAGGATAGAGATCCGAACAAATATGAAAAGGCACACTTAAGTTACTGATAAACGAGCCGACATGCACGTGCTAGCGTACTCATCGGATCCTATGAGCTTGTTTTAACCCTGGGCATTCGGTTCTTCGGTTCGGTTCGGTTCGGTTCTTTCGGTTCTAGAAAATTAGAACCATTTGGAACCGAAAATAACCAAAAAAATTCGGATCCCTTCGGATTCGGTTCCAAATGGTTACTTTGTAACCAAAATAACCAAACTACCCTATTTAACCGAAAAATAACTAATAATTTTTGGATATTTTGGTTATTTTGAATATTTTGGTTATTTTGGTCTAAAATTAACTAAAAATTTCAAGTTTATAATTGTAATTATGAGTAATTGAGTTATATCGAACCTAAATATAATTAATATTTTGGGTATATTATTATATTTTGGGTATCCATTCGATTCTCGGTTCGGTTCGGGTTCGGTTCCAGTTTTTTCGGTTCCAAAATTTAGGATCCATTCAGTTCTTTTGTTAGTTTCAGTTCGGTTCGGTTCTTCGGTTCCGGTTTTTTTGGCCGGGGCTAGCTTCTTTCATCCAACCGTTTTTATTTGTCCACGTCCATGCTCTCTGCACTCACCCCGTTCCATCATATGGAAAATGACTGGTTCATTTACCCATTTTTGCAAAAAAAAAAATATACGATCGAAATATCGGACGTACGAACCATCCAACTATTTGTATACATATGCAGTACGTATTACGCAACTATTTTTATCGTTTGAGTACAATATTTGTATCACGGGCTTCATTATTTGTTTCTTGCTTTGTAGTTCTATGAACACAAATTTTCTTTAATACGTAATCGAATATTGTGAAATTGAAAGCGAGAGCAATTATTTTTATGTAGAAAGATTTGGTTAATTACGTGGAATATATAATAATGTAATGGGACTATACGGCTTCCGTCAAATCACAGATTATAGGATAATATCGTAGCTTTCAGATTTTCAAACTTTGGTAAAAGTGGTGTATTGATTTACTACTGTTCTTACTGTATTTCGAAATACCAAATGCCTTTTAGCCTTAATTCCTCTCTATAATTTGGATCTTTCTGTGACTTTGGTCAACTATTTTTTAACACTTAATACAAATTCAGTAAATGGAGTTCACACCTTATAAAATATGCATGTGATTTCGTATATATATTTTACATTTATACTTTAATTTTAAAATTCTTAAATGACGTATATATTTATAAAGTTTTTTAACAAATGGTGAGAAATAAAAGATAAGTGTTGGATACAATCTAACACGTTCACTGATTCACTCTAAAGAGTCACCATACACTTGCCTTCACACTTCTTTGTCCTCTTCCCTCTTTCTTTCTTCTTTCTTCTTCCTTCCTCAAATTCACTAATTCAGATTCTCTAACCAGACACAAACTCCAGATTCATCCGACAATGGAAACATTCAGAACATTCCATCCTTTTCTTTTTCTCTTCTTCTTCTTCACATTCACTACTACACTGACGTCACCATCTCAGATCGCAGACTGTACAATGTGCACTTCTTGTGACAATCCTTGTCAACCAAACCCTTCTCCTCCTCCTCCTCCACCGCCGTCAAATCCATCTCCGCCGCCTCCAGCCCCCACCACCACAGCCTGTCCTCCGCCTCCAAGCTCCAGTGCTGGTAGTGGTGGTGGTCCATACTACTACTACCCACCTCCTTCTCAATCTGGCTCTTACCGTCCACCACCATCTTCCTCCGGCGGTGGCTACGTTTATCCACCGCCTAAAAGTGGAGGAAACTACCCTTTTACGCCGCCTCCAAACCCTATCGTTCCATATTTTCCGTTTTACTACTACAACCCTCCGGCGCAACCTCTTAAGTCTGGATCCGATGCAAGAAACAGATTCACTTACGGATTTACTTTTGTCTTAATTTTCTCTTGCTTTTTATTAAAATGATAATAATACCGATTAAAGAAGATGATATATAGAGGAAGAAGTAGCTTATATTAATATTAACCTACAGGTTAATTGTCACAATATTTCCTCAGATCCTTGCAGAGAAGAAGGTAGAAGACTATGCATTAGAGATCTTCACACTACAAATTGAAACGATGAAATATTGTTTCTTCTTGTATTTTTACTACTTTTTGCTTTGTACAAGTAGAAATATATTTGTACTACTTCTATCTTTAACATATTTGTGTTTAATGAATGTAACTCTTTTTTTCTTTTTAATAATAATGAAATTGAATAAATGGGTTTTAATTACTTTTCTGTACTTACATTCCAATCTCAAAAAACTAATTGACGCAATAGGGTTAAAAGGATAAAATATAAAGCATCATTTTCTTATAATAATTATATAAAAGACCTATCGTATTATATTAACTCTCATACATATTACTTCATGACTATAAAGACGAAACTTTGAAGAAAAAGTTAGGGAAATAAATATTAAATGAGTATTTTTTATTAAAGATATGATGTAGGTGTGCTTATGCTCTCTCTAAAAATGTAGGGGAATCCCCAATCTATTTTGCATATTTTCATGTCTCTCCATCCGATTGGTTTGTTCCGTTGGTTGGTTATGACAAACGTTATATTGAACTTATCGGTAACTATTAATGGAAGTATGTTGTAAGGCGAAAAAAGAGAAAAAAAAAAAATATGATGTAGAGGAGGATCATGAGCCACACACACAAACACACAGAGGTAGTGAGTAGTGTGACTAGTGAATAGCCCACTCGAGCCTATTCTGGGTCCTACTTTCTTCTTTGATATTCGGAAAAGCCCAAAACTGCAATAAGTGCTTTTGGGCCTACACGCTCGACGAGCATCCGATGTAATTATGTTTGTTTTAAACCAGTAACATATTCCGACAACGAAATTATGTGTTACTAAATCAGCAATGGAAAAACAAACATAATGCTTTTGTCCATCTTTGTTGCTATCACTAACAAAAAATAAACGGACAACATGATATATCATAACTGTTATGGCGACTCCAAAGTCCAAACCATCACTCTTTTGGAGTCAAACCAGATTTGAGTTAGGGTTAGTTGATTGTATCACCAATGGCTATTGTTGTTTATTTCTTATCAAATTATTTCAGCTACAAATAAAGGGACTCAAAAAAACTAGTCAGTGATTAAATGTTTTTGAGATGAAGTGTTAGTAGTTGAATTTTTGTTTAAATTTATGTGGAAAAATAAACAATTCGTATTTTAATATATTTTTTGCGAAAAAATTATGAATATCACGGACTAAAAGCCATTCAACTAATACAAAATTACTTGTTTTAATTTATTTTTTCCCTTCGTTGAGTGGGAAGTTCCTTGCTAAAATCATTAGCAACATATATAATCTTTATCTTCTCTCTTAATCTGTTTTTTATACGAAAATGAGTCATATGAGAGTTTCTTTTTCTTTCTTTCTTCTAGGTAAAATATATAATTAACCAAAGAGATTTTGAAGTTTTTGGAGTCATTTTGATATTGTATACTTCATGAGTTGGAGGTTGTTGCTCAATAGTGACTGCATATTCGCTTATGTTTTCTAATTGCATCTCCAACTTTGTTTTTAGCTTGTCTGATACGGACATAAAATCCATGCCCATCCGAGTAGAGGAGGAGAAGGTGATCCAAACAAAAACTATGTACTTATGCAGAAACACACATAAACGTGTTCCAAATCGCTGATTTTCCCAAAACACTTTCAAATTGACCTATTCAGATCCGTTTATGGAAAGTTTTCATCCCACTTGTTTTGGCTCGTCCGAAAACCATATATGAAACTTGGAGATCATCTATTTCATCAAGAGGCTCTCACACACGTCCCTAACATCACTAAACTGCACAGGATCAAGCTAATTCATCCAAGACTACACTTTCCTTTTTGGGATCTGATCGTATTAAAACTCCAAACAACTCTTTCCCAAATTTATTGGACACGAGTTGAAGGTCTTCTACATGTGCAAAAGACTCACAAAAATGATATAAGGAACTTCACATTTTCCTTACTTGGCCAAAAATCAAGCAATAAAAGACCATATCAGTCAAGTCTTTGATAGGTTTTATATTTAAGTTGATTTATTTGTATCTATATTGATTTTTTTTTCTATAATTTTTGTCTTAAACAAACTAGGTACAAGCCTATAAAGCCTCATCTTATTTCATTTATATTGGTTTTTTTTTAATTATTGTCTTAAACAAGCTAGGTACAAGCCTATAAAAGCTCATCTTATTTCATTGTAAAAACATACATTTTATTATATCAATTTTTTTTTAGTTTATCTCATTTTAATTTGAAGCTACAATTATAGCTTTGTTTTTATAAGTTATTTAGTGAATTCCTTAGCTTAGTAAACATTAGGATCAATGTCTCTTGTTTAGATTCGCTAAGAGATCTTGGTTCGTTATTTTATGGGACGACAATCTATTTTTCCACCAACAGTAACCATATCACGATGAATCCACATGAAACTTTGCCTTCGAGCTATATCCCCGCGAAACAATACTTCCAAATCTATATGCCCACGAACGTAAAGTTATCATCTATTTCTCCACAAAACGTGTTATTTCCCCACCAGGTGGTTTTCCGGACTAAACCCGAGACAAACCCAGATCGCTTAACCGAAAATCTAAAACTAAACCAGCGATTAACCAATTTAACCCGAACGAAAACACCCTAATCTTAACCCGACCCGATTTCTTCTTCCCTTCTTCTTCATTATTCCCAAATCTGAAATCGATAAACCCTAAAATTAGAATTTTCGAATTCAACCCCTCCAATCTCTGAAATTTCTGAAATCATGAGCTCGGGAGCTTCGAGTGGATCTTCAAACGTCCGTGAGAGAGTGAGAGTCGATGGTGTGCCGAAGAGATGCTTATGTGGAGAACAAGTCGTAACCAAGATTTCCAAAACTGAAACAAATCCATACCGGCGATACTTTCGCTGTGGATATGCTGCGTCGAAGAAGGTTTAGTCGAATCTTTATGTTGTGTTTGATGTTTATTTTGATTCTTATTGTTGTTTTGTCTATTGTTTTTCATTGTAGCTCATGAACGATAACCACATCTTTATGTGGGTAGATGAGGCATTGTTGGATGAGGTAGAAAAATTGGCTTCGGAGAATGCGAGAGTAAAAGAAGATGTGGTTATCGTTATTTCATTGTTAGTTCTTTGATGATTAAAGTAGTATCCTTTCATTGTAATCATTAAACTAGTGGTAAGTGTTATAGCCTTTCATTGTAATGGATCTTGTATATGTTCAGGAATGACCAAAATATGGTTCGGATAGATGACCAAACATGTTAAATTGGACATACAAAATGAAATGATCACCCTAAACAAAATGAAAGGTTCAGTGACTACACAAAAAGTTTAGATGGTCAAAAAGATCATACATTAGACCAAAAGATTGCCGATTGTTTGGATTTACAAAAATGACCAAACATAGCCGATTTAGAAAGGTTCAGTGACTACACAAAAACTAGACTACTCACTAATTAGTTTCTACTTCATTTCTTTGTTAATTATCTTGAGTCAGACAGTCTTGTGAAGGTTCAACTTGAGAAGCCTACAAAACACATCAAACATTAGAATCTTGAGTTAATGATCTTAAACTAGAAAATACATCAAACACATAAAAGAAAATACTTTGCACCTGTTTTGGCCTGTGGAACCTACAATTATGCTCATCTGAACCACAAATTCCATAATGCATTATTCTTTTCTTCCGTGGTGGTTTCTTCTTCGTAGGAGACTCGTTAACACCTCTCTTCCTCTTCTTGTCAGCCTTAGTGATTTTCTTCCTCCATGGCTGTGGTGGTGCAGGTGGCATATGCACATTTTGGCCATCAGTCGAAGGCTAATAACGTGGACCTCTTTGTGGAATAAGCCCCTCAGTGTAAGTCCTCTTCCACGTCTCAGTATGGAACCAATGGCAGACATAGTTCTCAGCCGTCAGATTCTTCTTCAATATCACTGCATAGGCATGCTCATAGGGAATTCCACATATTTGATACTTCATACATGTACAAGTCCTCCTCTGCAATGAGACTCTGTGGTAGTCTCTCCTCAGCAAAACTTCATACAATCCATTTGTGCTGATTCTGATTTGGCCCTCAGAAGCTATCTTATGTTCAACTGCTAGAAACTTGGATACATATGGTGTACATAAACCTGAAAGAAAATTAAAGACAAACAAACTGATACTAACCAAACTGACCAAACAAACTAAAACATACACAAAACAATTTTACCTTTGTGAGAGTGAGAAATGGCTGACCGTTTGGCAATCCTTACCATAGCAAGCCTTCTTACAGTCTTTAGCATAGCCACAAATGGCTTTTCTCTGGCCTTGTTGATTGTCTTGTTGAATGACTCCGTAGAGTTATTTTCAACATCCTCACAGAAGTTGACCATTTTGTAGAATGCTCTACACCAAATCATGAGTTTTGCCTTCATGACATCTTCATACACACCACTGTCATATGCATGGATCCTCTCCAATCTCTCCTCAAACTGGCTTTCATTGTAGCTCCAAGCCAAGTTCCATATCAGTGGCTTCATATGTTTTTTGGAAGCATGGTTTTTCTTCAAATTGGCGTAAATATGTCTAACACACATTCTATGCTCCATCTTTGGTAACTCCAACTCAACAGCTTTTATCAAACCCTGGAAATAAACAAACATAATCATATTTTATCACAGATAATCACATAGTCAAACATAATCAATAACTTTTATCAAACATGTTATACCTTTTGCCGATCAGATACAAGGATGTAACCATCTTCATCATTCAACCCTAGGTCAATCTTCAACCTCTTCACAAACCACATCCAATTCTCTGTGTTCTCTACCTGAACCACACTCCATGCTATTGGATAGATACCATTGTCACCATCTCTGCCTAATGCAACCAGTAATTGTCCCCTGACCTTTTATTTTAAAAAGCATCCATCAATTCCTAGTAGTGGTCTACAAGTCGCTTTACATGTTTTCCTTAGAACATCAAAGCAAATATAGAAGCGATTGAACATATCTTGACCAGCATCATTCTTTAGAGTATCAATCTGAACCACATAATCCTTAATTGCTTCTAATATCTCAGCCGCATAGTCTCGGAGACGTGCAAACTGAAGGTCATACTCTACCTCTATCCATCTCAATGCCTTATTCCTAGTAGCTTGACATTGAGGCCCAGTCACTGATATCTTCCACCTTTCCATAATAATTTGTTCAAGCTTCATAGGCATGTAATACTCCGGCTCCTCCCTTATTTTATCAACAAACAATCTAGCTATAACCGGTACCTTAAACATCTCACATTCTCCATTTGGGATACAACTATGATTACTCAAGTATTTCCTAATTTTCTATAACGGGTCCTTTGGAAGAGATGATGCATAAACTAGCCATTCATAATTTTATTCACCACCAACGCATTTAAACCCAATTTTATCATTATCATACCTGTATTGCTTCAGATTATAACATGTCCTTAGAGCGTAATCGGTGACACACTCCTTGAACTCGATCCCAGTGAAGAATGTCTTGCCGTGAAACAATGTCCCATCACCTCTTGTGATGTGTGTAACTCTCTCAGCGCCATCTTCTTCTTCATCTTCGTCGTCACTCTCTAGCAACACATCATGGCGAATCGATTCCTCCGCTTCAGTAAAATCGAAAGCAAGCTTCTCGATATGAAAAACATCGCGATCTTCACCTTCTTCATCGTAATCTCGGAGGATTAAAGCCGTATGCGGCATTATCCTTCTTCGATTTCGTCTCGATTGAAGTTCTTGATTTCTAGGGTTTTTAAGAGTTTTCGATTTGAGATTTTTTTGGGGATAAAACGATGGGAATGAAGTCGGGTTAAGATTAGGGTGTTTTCGTTCGGGTTAAATTGGTTAATCTCTGGTTTAGTTTTAGTTTTCGGTTAAGCGATCTAGGTTTGTCTCGTGTTTAGTCCGGAAAACTACCTGGTGGGGAAATAACACGTTTTGTGGGGAAATAGATGATAACTTTGCGTTCGTGGGCATATAGATTTGGAAGTATTGTTTTGCAGGGATATAGTTCGAGGGCAAAGTTTCATGTGGATTCATCGTGATATGGTTACTGTTGGTGAAAAAATAAATCGTCGTCCCTTATTTTATCAAAAGAAAATTTCGTAATCCCTTGTGACAATCTTTAATTCATCAAATTTCTCAAAACTCCTTAACATATTGTGAACACATGGATTAGTGGATTCCAGTCTTGCACATGTTGACATTGGTGGTCTATTTGCATGCAAGTGTACACAGAATCTCTATCTAATAGTCTAAACGCTTCTTCATTGTCGCTACAAATTTAATCTATAAATGCATATGATGGGAGTCGCCGGTGTACTGGGCGCGGCTCTGCTATGCGCTATTCATGATGCTACTGTAGAAAATATTTTATTTGGACGACACGCTTAGAGTATCTACAATGATTTCAACATTCCAACACCCTATTTTTTTATCCACATTATTTTCTTTCTCTTCCACCTAATCATTTAACACCCATTTTACTTTTATACACTACAATGATTTTGTTTAATAAAATTCAACACTCTACTCCACATTTTTATTAAAACATATAATTTTATTAAAACACACTTAACTTTTATTAAAACATACTTAACTTAATTAGTACAATAAATTAAACTCACAAACCATCACAACTATTAAACTACAACTTAAAAACTTTTTAATCATGAAACATTCCGAATTTTGCCCATATGTGTTTGACTAAATCTGCTTGCAATTCGTGATGTATATTTGAATCACACAATTCAGATCTAGCACGCACGTGATTTGCAAATGCAGGTAGCACCTCAGTCGAGAATGGTTGCGGTGCACTAGATCCACTTGCCTCAGATTGATCATAATCAGTCCAATGTTGAGTATATGTATCCCGTTCATCCTCGACAATCATATTATGCAATATGATACATTGTTGGGTGTTAAAAGAATTATTGTTGAGATTCATTTCACAAAAAATATGGTATTTTTCTGTATCCGAATGAAATGAATCAAGTATCTATTTATAGAGTATGAAAAATTATAAATTTTGATATAATTTTTAATTTAAAATAAATAATTTATTATTAAATATTTGATTTCAAATCATTTGGGTGAAAAAAATATCAATAATTTCATCTGCCAATAAAAATACAACACATGTCTTAATCTATATTTTATTCTATAATATAAATTTTATTCGTTGCGAGATAGATTTAAATTGTCCCACTTTCAACCAATTCAACATATTGAATCTTTTCAACATAAATTAATCCACGTAAATTTTAACACAAATTCAACACCTCCATTGTATTGTTTCAAACACCTCCATTGTTAGTAGTCTTAGAGAAACATAAAGTTATATAAAATCGATTTGAGAGTTTTGGGAACCAGAAAATTGTTTATAAACTTTTTATTGTATTGTAAAAAAAAATAGTGGGACATACAAATCGAAAAAAGAATCGCAAGAAAATGAGAAGAGAGACGCAATTGTCTCCATCACCGACTCTTTTTTTTTTTTTTTTTTTTTTTTTTATAATCGAATATGGTTTTATATTCATCAACGAAAAGCCCAAAAGCCATGAGCTGTTTATAGCTGTCTCGTTCTGAGATCACGCGCTTCTAAATCGCGTTGAGGTCGAGGGTATCCGAGAGATTGCTATTGAACAGCTGGAATTTTATTTTTTGAAAAAGGTTACAAAATTTTCAAATTCAACATTATAACATACAGCTACTCAAACAAATTACTATTAGTGATAAAAAAAAATATCCTTAAAATTCACATTTTTTGAATTAATAAAAGGGCATTTTAAGTAGAAAATATAAAAGATTATGTAAGAGAGAGATAATAATCATTCAACAGCTAATTAACTTTGTAAATATTATCAGTAATCAACTAAACCAGAGTTTAAACGAATAGTTAAATTAGTAAGATAGCATATAACATTAGTTTGCCTAAAAACAATTTCGACTGAATTACATATACTTATATATGATAATTAGAATTAATAAACCTCTCTTCATCATTTCCGTACTAACTTATTTGCCCTAATCTCTCTTAACCATTCAGACAAAAAAACAGTTAAGAAACTAATCTCAACCACAGGAAAGAGTCATGAGAAGTACTGCGGCTCGTTCCTCTTCTCCAAGTTTCCTCCATAGCCTTTTCTTCTCCACCGCCGATCTCTTCATCGCCGGAACTTTAAACCCTAAATCCAAAAATTTACTAACCCTTTTCACATTCTTCTTGTTGTTACTGCTACTGTAATTCACAGCATCTGTTTTGATCCTGTTCTTGATATTTCCTGGTTCACCTTTTCCGATCTTGACATTTCGATTTTCAAGATTGAGATTGTTAGTACTTTTGTTCTTCATCTTATTATCCTCTTGTCTAATTCCAAGAGCTGCTTGTCTCTTCTTCCTGCTCTTGATCCCACACGCATTGCACAATGACTGCAAACAAAGAAAAACCATGATCAGACCAGAGAACCAAATAGAGAAAAACCATCATGCAGATCTAAAGTTGAAGAGACATGTTTTGGAACATATAAGCATCAGTTAGTTACAATTGCAGCATAAACAGTGTAACAAAATCTTAACCCAGTACGAGTGTTTACAATTAACCTGATCAATTGGGTAATAAGACTCCAAACACAGAATAAAAACGAATCATAAGAGATCCTCACCTAGCTATGTTTATCTTCTATGATCACTAGATTTCAGTATTAACCAGAGCCTAACACAATCCTCACCTACCTAGTTAATGTTACCACATGATCACATCAATGCGCCAAAACCCACTTGCAACAGAGCCAAGAACAAAAGACCAACCTACATTTGAGAGTACTTAGGTACCCATATGACTAGATCTAACATAGGAGACCTCAAAGCTTTGATTTTTAGGGTTTCAAAGAAAGGGTAGAGAGAGGGAATTCATGATCCTTACTTTAGGTCCAGCTGGTCCACCACGCCAAAGAGGAGTCCTGCTAGTTCCACAATCAACGCATGTCTTCTTCGTATCACATCCACTTCCACTGCTACTACAGTTCCCATTGTCTACATCGGAAGAATCTCCCGCCGATTCGAGCTTCGTCTTTGTTTCTTCTGCCATTGACATCTACAAAAGAAACAGACAAGTTTATTAAACGTGATCAACAACTACAAGTAAGAGAAGGATACAAAAATGATCAAGTATACTCACATTGATCCACTTGGAGGAGAAACAAGGTTGAGAATAATAGAAACCTCTCTTCAGCTTAAAGTTGAAGAATAAGAAGAAATGAGAGAAATAGAAATGGCAGAGAGGGATCAGAGACCTCTTCTTCTGCTTGAATGGCTCTGTGTGAAGTGTAGAGAGACAGAGAGAGAGAGTGAAGATGATGATAAGGAAGAGAGAGAGAGAAAGACGCCGCAGAGTAGTAACGGATAAAACAAACGGAGAGGGTTTTTATAATAAAGGAGGAGGCGGGGACTTAAAAAACCCTAGATTTCTATTTCTTAATTACTGTATTACCCTCGAGCGGGGCTTTTTATTACTCTCTAACCACCCGCCAAAAAAATGAAACAACCACAAACTGAAAAGAAAAAAAAGAAAAAAAAGAAGAGGGAAAATTTTACAACTTTGTTACTTAATGAGTAACAACAATCAAAAGGGTTTTATGGTATCTTCGTACCAAAATTTGAATATTTTCAAAAGCTGGCGCAACAAATATTATACTGGAATTGCTTGTTTTAGTAGTTCGATTGTATGCCACGTCGAATTTCTTAAATTGGGTTTAGTGATGCATGCATTTTTTTTTACTTGCTGTCTTTTTAGGAGTGGGCAAAATTATCGGACCGAATGATAATTTACCAAACTGAACCGAACGATAATTTACCAACCAAACCAAAATATATAATAACCCAATCGGACATATTTTAAAATTTATTTGGTATTGGTTCCATTCGGTATATTTACCAAAACCCGATTGGTTAATTGGTAAACCGAAATCAAATTTAAAATATAATTTATGATTTTTAATTTTAATTTGATTTTATGGGAAAAAACCAGAATAGAATTTTGTGTTAGTTTTTAATAATATTTAATTCAACTACTGATATTATTAAGGTTTAGTCTCCTCTTAGCAGAGAATAAACTTATCACGAGATACATATAAGTTTATCACCGTCACTTCTTTTGGAACAAAAATTAATTTTAAGTATGTTAAACTTTAAACAAAAATTAATCAAATTTTAACTAAAATAACCGAAAAACCCGAATAACCAAAATTACACTAATTTCATTTGGTATTTGTTAGAAAATCTTGAACCGAATTAGGTTTGGTTATTATTCGGAGCTAATATTCGTATTATCGAATTTCCCGAACTGAACCGTACCGTTTTACCGAATAGCCACCCCTAGTTTTTTGTATATATTGTGTAATTTTTCACAATTTAATAAGACTAAGTGAAAAAATTTTAAAATATTAAAAATTAATGTTATATCGACTATATCTATAATTTTTTTATTAAAAACACCCTGTAAATCTTTGTTACTTTTTTTGGGGGGTCAATTTCATCTATTTAAATTTATGTAATCGATTTTGTATATTTAGATCTTTTTGGTACACGGCTGGCTACCTACGCCTTTAACGACAGGATTTGCACAAAACATAAGATTTTTTTTTTTAAATATTGAGCCCTAGTTGAAGTTGACGATGCCAATTAATAACATCGATATATGGACTTGTTTAATAATTAATAATAGATACGCGTGCATATGTTGTAGACGGACAATAACCCAAAATGACTTGGACCGCACTAAAAGAGATTTTAAAAACAATTACTATAAACAACAAAGAGACGAACCAATTGGGCTATTATGTCACCAATAAGACCAAATAAAGTTTGACCAACTTTTTTATGTTTGACTTTGCAGTGTTGTATAGTACAAATGTAACAAAACCCAGAGACACTTCTCATCACACTTTAAAACTAATAAACCCTTCCCAAATTTCCCCTTTTAAAATAAATTACCCCTTGATGACTCCTACCCAACTCCCCCAACAAGCTTATTTCAAGACTCAAACCCACCAACCACTGACACAGATTCTGACCGGACCAGGCCAGGCCAGACTAAGGCACCCCATCTGACTTTTACACAGAAGACCAGACTCTCTAATCAGACCTTTTTAACCAGTGCTCCCAAACACTTTAATAAGCTGCTTCGACGCTTCAGACTCATCATGCTCAGCTCCTGTTGAAACAAAACCAGACTCACAGATTTACACAAGCAAGACACAAAGCCAGATTTACTCTGACTTCCTAGCCTACGCTTCAAATGCTCAGACATCTGGACAGGACAAAATAGTTCCCAAGTAATGAGTTTTTTTTTTTTTACCTTCACTTGAAGTTGAATCCACCTGGCGGTATGGCTGCATCAGTACCTCCAAACTGGAAGCCTTGTGTAGAGGCATCACCTGGTGCTAAAGTTTCATCCTCCTCTTCCAACCAGTATGTTTCAAGAATCTTCACAGCCTTTTCATAGATTTCGCTGTTGTCATGACTCTGCAGATTCTCAATCTTTTCTAATCCCTCAGCATCATCGATCAACTGTGCATAAAAGTTTACATCCCCGGTATTTCCTGTGACCTTTTCAGCTTCCCCGACTTTCAGAATGTTCTCCAATCCTTCCAGACACACAGTGATAATCCTTGGATCAGGGCACACCAAAAGATCACACAGTGGTTTCACGACTCCCTGTTCCACCATGTACCTAAAACACGCAAGGGAAGAATATAAATGACCGTTTGAAAGAGAGCAAGCAAAGATTTCAAAGCTGGTGAGATCAACAGAAGATGGGCCTGATATCGGATAAACTTACTTGATTTGGTCAGGAGAACCGCCCGAAGTGGCATTTGATATTGCCCATGCAGCTTCTTTCTTTATATCAAACTCCGCATTTTGAAGCAGATTGACGAGAGGGCAAATCAAACCAGCTTCACATACCGCCTGCATTACCAAAAGAATATTTAGAGAACATAAAACACAAAACATCTTTCTTCAAACAACAAAAGGCTTCTTCTGAAACATGTGATCGAACATTAGTACGAGAAACTGATAAACTGAACAGAAACCACAATTTTCCGAAAAAGTTCACCTGAATTTGGTCCCTGTTTCCAGCAGTGATATTTGAGATTGTCCAGCAAGCTTCTTTTTTTATGCTCTTCTTATGATTGTGTGTTAGAAGGCTCAAAAGGCTAAGGAGTGCACCATGACTAATTACACACTGCAAGAAAATTTTGATCAGCTCAAAACCAACCAAAGAAGAAAGAGATATAAGTGAGAAATGGTAAATGTTTGAGATTCTTGATAGTATTATACATCTAGAGGAGGATTGCCTTAAATTCGTCTATAACTATTCAAAAGGGGCATTAGGCATCATAAACATAACTAGGGTAAGAAACATGCAGGATACTAGGGGAAACAAAATCTAGGAAGAAAAAGACAGATCCCATTCCAGATATCACCTAGCATTCGCAGGGCAATCAAATTTGATCAGAAGCAACGTAATAACTTTTGACAACCAAATGTCATTATCAACAAGTTCAGATTCAGCTTTCTAAGCCATTGGTGTTTCATTCTTCCCATCAAGACCATGTATCCTGAATAATAGGAATGACACTATAAAAGAACAAACATACCTGTGTTTGCAGATCATCTCCAGTGACAATGTTACCAATACTACGAAGAGCAGGAATAAGCACAGATGGTGATGGATGCCTACAACAAAATAAAATTTGATAATATCATTAACACATAACATTCATTATACAAAAACACAGTACTCATGGGATCTGAAACTCACTGCAGAAGCTCGACGAGTCGAGGAACAACACCTGCCTCAATGACGGATTGGATCTTGTCATTTGTGCCATCGGAAAGGTAAGAGAGAGCCCAACACGCATCCGTTAACACTTCCTCATCAGTCGAATGAATCAGGCGTTCAAGGGCTGGAAGTGCTGGACGGACCTGTTATTAAGAGATCACAGATATTAAAAAAAAAAAAGAAAAATTCCTTGATCTTTGGGCAGCAATTAAGAGTGGAATGAGAGACAAACCTGGTCAAAGGGAGGCTGTGGCTTTCCCCTGCAGAAATTTGAAAGGGTCCAAGTTGCATTTCTCAGCATTGAGAGTTTAGCATGCTCATTCAACTGAGAGAGCAATGGTATCAAAGCTCCCTGACCAAGGACAAGATCTCTGCACCGCGGAGAATCACCAGCCACATTCCCTAATGCCCAAACAGCCTTACACATGAACAGATCAAGAAAATAAACTTTAGAACATGCTTGCTCCCGAAAACAAACAAAAGTTGACCAGATACTCTGTCATGAGCAAAAACCATAGACACATATTTTACCTGCTCACGGACATCATCACTTTGAGAAGCCAACAGTTGGACAAAAATCGGAACAGCACCATGTTCAATGACCACCTTTGTATTCTCTGAAGTCCCAGAAGCAATGTTTGTCAATGCCCAAGCAGCCTCAAACTGAAACCACACACACACACAAAGTATTTAGTATCAGACGATAATCCTAGCAAAATATGACAGATAGATAACAGATCCACCAAACCTGAAGCTGTGGATAATCCTCTCTCGTGAGAAATTCCACAAACCGAGGTACAACACCAGCATCAATAACCTCTTCAATAGGAGGACTACGCTCTGCCAAAGTTTAAAACCATGGATTCATTTCAAGAAATTGCCAAATCGAATACAAACTTAAAAACCCATGCAAATATAGCAAAAATTACCAATTGAAAGCAATTTCCTGAACTGAGTAGTCGCTTCAAGCTGTAAGCTTCTATCCTCAGACAAAACACCACCAACCATAGAAGGCAAACTCTCCAACTTACCAAAACCAAAATCAAAATCCAAATCGAATCGATCTAATTAGTTCTAAACAGAGAGAACACAGTATAAATCCTCAAAATCGGTTCCAGATCCCTACTAATTTACCTTCTTCTCAACAGTTGATGAAGGAGGAACAGAAGAAGGAGCGAATTGAGGTAGCTGATTAGCTTGAAGACCTTCGCGACGCTTCTTCTGTAAGCTTTCTTCACGCTTACTCTTACGGATCTCAACCATGTTGTCCTCTCTCCTCCGTCGTCCTTCTTCGGCATCCACCGCCACTTTGTAGCGGTTCCGGCGAACCTCAGTCTTAGCGTTAGGTCTCAAAGACATGGTTGGCTACTTCTAATCTCCTCTTCTTCTTGCTTCGTGGCGATGAATGAAAGTCGCTGAAATGAGCCAAGGCGAGTGGAGACTATATATATATATAAAGTGTATGTATAGAATCGGCGGATAGATAGAGGATAAACCCTAGACGAAGTAGAGGGGAACGAGAAAAGAGGGAAAAGCACAGAGAGAGAGAGATTGAGTTTCGTTGGTTTACAAAAACGTTTAGGTAATTTTTTAGATTCGTTACAGAGAGACCAGATATATACTTACGTTGACTTGTTTATTCGTTTAGATTACTATCCCCACCGACAAAAATGTTATTTAAAAATGAAATCATAATCAATTACATTTTTGGCAATGGCTTTGTGAAATGGTACAGACGAATTTAGAAGTATATTCGTTTTAGATCAACACAATCATCATCACTCAAGAAGGCTCAGCCAAGTTTAGTGTTTCTAGAGAGTACTTTTTTAAGAAGTATACACATATATGTACGGCTGAGTCATCTGATCTCTGAGGTTCTTTTTAATGTTGAAACTCTCTCAAGGAAAAGTAAAACATGGTGATGGGTTTGAGTTGGTTTTAGCGGAGGTCGAGGACTTCGTATTTCAGTTTGGCGTTGAGGAAGACATGTGAGCAATGCTCGTAGATTGGGATACCGTCTTCTGATTCTTCGTGTGGGTGGAAGCCTCGTTGCTGGCAGTTACGGATCACGGATACGCCTGATGGATCAGAGAGATGGAATATTCCGTGAGGTGTTGATTCGTCTGTTGGGGCCATTACAATTGCAACTGCTTCTGGTAACATTATCTGGGACACAGAAGACAAAGACCATATGGTAAATAGATGTAGCTAATGGTCTGACTATAATCGCATCATACGTGCTTGATTAACATATGAAAAAGGGAAATTTGTACCTGATAGGAATAGTGCGTATGAAGATCAACTGATGACATGAAGCAAGTTTGAGTAGGGTGTGTCTGAAACAAAAATGTAATTAGCCAGAACAATCGATAAGCTTATCAACTAGTGGATATATATGGATTGAGAATTGTTCCGACTAGCTTTTTGGTAAGTCACCATTTCGGGAAAAAACTAGAAATGGAAAATCTTTTTGTTCTTATCTCTAAACACAGTAAGCATGAAGGAAAGCAGAGAGATGGTCGATGAGGCTGAGAGAACTTACATGAATCCAACCCAAGGGAAATAGAGAGAGTCTGTCCTGTACTTCGAATATTTCTTCTTCGTTTAGTGTTTGGCACTGTACATATACAAATGAAGATGGACAAGTGTGAGAAAAATCCCAGGGAGAACTAAAAAAAATCAAAGAAAAATGAAGAACATACAGAATCTGAGGTAGACTCCTGCTTGGGGATTATGAGAGTAGTGATATGAAAAACCCTGTTTTTCTGCAACAAAAAAAAGTGACGGCGAGATGATTTCAGCTGATCATGAAATTCGAATAAAGTAATATAAATGCAAAGGTTCCATCTACGCACCAGAGAGCCAGCAAGTACTCCACAAGTTTCTAAATTCCTTTCTGTGTTTGATCGAGCTAGCCTTAGAAAATCATCCATTATGCGCACGGGCTTCAGCAAATTTAAATACAGGGAGACAACATTAGTATTAGATTAAAAAGACGAAAAAGAGAAAGACTCCCAGCACCAATTTTAGCAAGCTTTTAATAAGATGTAATGGGCATAAATCTAATACTTTGATATAAAGCATATTTTCCAACGTATTACAATTCAAATGTTCGATGCAATAGTTCAGGGTTTATCAATGTGTTGATTCTTGAACACATACCGAGTGATAATAATCATGGATAATCAATTAATCATGGGCTATCGTCTCAGATTTTCTACATGAAATACATGTCCCTTCTATTTTCCTCTCACAAACACTATGGAATTGATGGGAATTGATGGGAATTGCACAAAAATAAAAGAAGAGATAGCTGGAACTTACAACATGCAAATGCTGATAAGTATTACCGCCCTCTTTTCCATCTAGAGAAGGAATTGCAGGTCCTGGTCTAGGATCAGCAACTTTAGATGGGCAAATTTGGGCTAGCTCTTGATGCACTTGGGCAAGCACAGGAGGAGGGGAAGGTTGCTTCATACCAACAAACTGAAAGGGGTCTTCAGTTACGTCACTAATAAACTGGGAATTTATTGCCTCAGAGTGGCGCTGCCATCGACCATCATCTAAGGAGAGCACAGAGTTCTGCGTTGCGACCTCTTGAGAATCACCATTAAGTGATGTTGAGGAACCGCTCGGTCCAGCTTCAATCAAACTGTAGAAACCCATGAACTAAGTTAGAAATAGCCATTCTAAAAGATATATTTCAAAGGCAACGGAGGATAAGTACTTACTTTGAATTTTCAGCAGAACCCCAATCGGTATTACTCGGATATTGAACCTGTCATTCCATCCAAAATAAATATTTTTCTCAGCTCCTTCAGATATAAAAAGACTTAACATTGGATTGGAGCAAGAAGAAAAAGAAAGAGTGAGAAAATGTGGGAAAGATAACAATGATCAGAAACGGTTACCTTTATCTCCGACTTGGGTGCAACCCAGTGACTTTTAAGACCATTTGGACCTAAAAATGAATGTCTAGACAAGGTTGCTTGGTTTGGAGGCAGAAAATCAAATGATCTGCAGGTACAGTAGCACAAACAAAGTCTCAATGATCATCTCAGATTAATATGGACAAGCACTTGAGTCTCATATACCTATTTCTTGTTTCGATAGTTTGAAACTAAAGATAAATTCTACAAAAAGCAAACAACAACTATCTTCAAACATGATAGCATAAACAGAAAGCCAAGCAGCACTGGCAGTTAAGTCTATCAAAATGGCAATTTTTCTGGTAAGAAATGACTCAAACATCATCATTTTATGGTGATCACAGAAACAGACAGAGGTAAAGCAAGGAAACCAATGAAATATATGGGATTGAATATCCCTATTTCTCAGGGTTTCCAAATGCGCAGAGAACATATGGTGTTGACTTCCTATTGAAGGGAATCACTGAAAATTATACCAAGGGGAAATACTCACAGTTTCTGGAATTGCTGATCAATCTGTGTACGATTTGAAGATGACGTCAGATTATTGTTATACGTCCAGGATGGTTGAGATGTCGGTAAGGCTGCCTGTATCCAGGGAAGAAAGAAAAATATAGGCAATGCTAGTAAGAAAGCACAAGGATTTGAAGTTTTGGGAACATGGATTTTCAAGATGCAAATGCCAAGTCTTAGACCTTGTTAATATCAGGACTGGAGTATGATGAAGCTTTGTGGGCAGGAGGCCATTCAACAGCATCTGAACTATATGATACAATCGGGAGATCATTTCCAACCCGGTGGGATTCCTCCTCGGCTCTGTTTAGCTTATCCACTAGCCGGTGAAATTCCGGTTTCAGAGACTCGAGCTCATTGATCACAGTACGCAACCTCTGTTGTAGAAAGAAAACCATATCTGAGGACACTATTATGTATGGTAACACCAAACAACATTTGAAGGATAAAACAGAAATACCTGACCTTCCTACTCCCAAGTCTTTCTTGTGGAAGCGATGCCTGGTAATCTCGATGGAAAGGAATTGTTTCAGAAACCAAACTGCAGAAAAAAAGATCAAACTTGTAGCTCTTGCATGGAAATATTAAAAAAAAAAAATTTCTCAAATTACACAAGAGTGATACTTTTCTACTCACCTTGAGTATCTAAGAAGCATAATATACAAATCCACAACATTCTTCTCATCGCGATATATGCTGGCCTGAGCAATGTTCGAACATGTTACTATTTGATTTTGTAATAAGTTAAAACTGATTATGCTTAAATCTTCTCAGAAATGTGAACCATCAAACCCAGACAAAAGCCCAATAAATCAACTGCTTTACAAGCTAATCATACAATTGCAAGTAGCCGATTAGGTTTACACGGAAACAAGAAATCGATCAGTGTCCCAATAAACTCTAAAAATCTAATTGATAAGCTAAACTTTCAAATTACCCCTAAACCTAACAAAATCAATACCAACTTTACATTCTCTAGTTCCTAAACTTAAATCCTAGAAACGCTTAAGATGAATTGAGATGAATCTCCGTTGAGATATCGGGAACAGACCTGTCGGAGGAGATTATCGGCGATGCGGTAGTAATTACGGAGAGGAATACGATTATCCACCTCAATCTTACGAGCCACCTTATTCAGATCAATCTTCATCTCACCGAATCCGAGTTTCCGATTACAAATCACTTTTCCGGCGAATGTTTCCGCTGAGATCGAACGGATCAATGGCGCTGAGGAAACGTAAGAGTCAGAGAAGAATTAAAAATTCTGTCGTTTTAAAGAAACCAATGTCGACATGATTACCAAACCAAAGTTAAAATCAGAGTCAATATGAGTTTCGATTTACTTGGAACTTTTAGGGGTATATTTGGAACTATTAAAATGAATGATTGTTTTAATATATAGAATATATACCGTGTTATAGCACATATAAATTATAATTATAAAAAAATATCTAAAAATTATAAAATTGGAAAAATATTATATTTACAAAACAAATATTCCAAACATTCCAATAACATTCACTTCACCGGCACTTTTGTCACTTTTTAATACATTGCGTAATTTTTCTTGGACTAATCTGAAATTTCATAACAAATTCATAGCTTCGACTTGTTTGGTAAATATCCGTTCCGATTATGTCGACATTGCGACTTTCCACATAACATGTTGGTCTAACTCGAATTTAGTTTAGATCGTTCTTTAGTCCTTAAAAGTAAAACCTTTAGAATTTATAGAGCTAACTCAAAAGGTTAAACAATGTTTTCTACTAGATGAATTAACATGTACGAGCCAGATAACGATTTATGTGGTTGGTTTATGCCTTAGCTGAATTATAAGTGAACAATGGAATTTATAGAATTAATTCAAACAGCAAGACTCAAAAGGTGAAAGAATATGCATAAACCAGCCAGAAAATGTAAAATACGAACATTTAAACTAATATACATGCTACATTTCAATTATGTAGACTCTCATCTAATTATAAACTATATCATGTTCGTTTGCTCCACAATTTTCCTCTGTTAGAAGTCAAATTTCACCAGATTTTTTTATTCTTCATTTTATTGTCTAAGGAAAAGTAAACACCACAAAGTTTATGAATGGAGCAAACAAGAAAAGAGAGAAAAACAGCAACAATTGCCTGCGCAATTTATTGAAACGACAAGAATTTTATGGACCAAGAAGAGTAACCGAACAACTTGCATAAACTGCATACAAGTTTTTAAGGGAAACATGAAACCCGTGAGTAGGCTCACCACCAAACCAATCACTTGCATTTCCACGTTAATCCCTTTTCGTTGTACCCTAAAAGCTCGACTCTGTCTGCAAAAATTAAAACAAGTTTTATAAATATCCGTTTAGAAAAAATCGCATTTACATGCTATGAAAATAACGCAATAGTATTTGTACTGATTAATAAAAAACAACTTATTTTCTTACCAGATTCTCATGTCCTGTTGCACAGGTAGGTCTTCTAGGGGGAAGTTGTTTGCGAGGCGTTCTCTGAAAATAGAATAAAATGAAACAAAACTTAGGTGAATAATTAAGAGTATTAATTAAATGTAATTACTGGTCTAAGTAGATTTAAGCATTACCTTCAATTTGGGTCTTAGATTTTCTATTGCCGCTATTGTTCTCTGATCTATACTTGCTTCTTGCTGTGGAATATCAATATATAGTGAAAACAATTTACAATAATGCTTTCATATGTGAAAGATTGAAATATGAAGATTTAAAGTTAGATATATTGCATAAATTGATATACCTTGTGTAAAGCCCAATCTGCTGAATCAAAGAAAGCACGTTTGTAATCCTGCATTGATTTTAAAGTTGTTAATAATTAACAACTAAGATCATACGAATATATGAAACAAGTGGGTTACTTAAAGTTAAAAAAGATGATTCACACCTTAGAGATAAGAGGCTTTTTCTTTGGCACAAGTCCTCCGTATTTACTTGCACCAGTGGTAGACTTAAGGACAAAACAAAACAAAAATCGAAAATTCAATAATTAAAGTGAGGCCAAAAGAGAATGATCATCTTGAGTCATGAACGCCTACCGACAATTCCTTAACCAGAGAGCAATTTCTATACCGGTGCTTCGGTATACCGATAGGTTAACAAAAGGGTTTAATTTTATAAACCGATTATCCGGATTGTTAAAAAGGTTCGCTGTACCGATCATAATCGAACAGAAAACAAATTAGGAAAATATGACAATGCATAGACCAAAACGAATTCGACATTTTTCATGTGGACCGGATCAAATCGGAGGCGAAGATCTGGATGGAGAACAGGTGTCATCAAACATGCCACGTGGCAGTTCAATAAACCGTTGATTTCGCCAATGGGTTTCCAAGCGAAGATGAGTTTATCGTTTACGACCGTCCGTTGCATTAAATAAATATCTTATCATAAGATTTTTATGTAAAGGAAAAATATTGTATTCACATCAACAATATCTTGCACCCGACAAATAAAAAAAATTTAACCATTCATTTGATAATCAGTAAGCAAATCTTTTATGTCGTAAAACGTTTATATTTAATTTTGACCAGAAAAAGTAAAACAAAAACAATGTTTGGATGGTGGAAGAAAGATGAAAACAAACGTGTACGCCAGTCGTTAAATTGCCGACGATTAGGTTGGTAATTTACCAAAAATATGTTGACTTGTTGACTACTAATCCGACCTTAACTTAGAATTATCAAATAAATTTCTCTAATTTAAAAAATGTTATATGGTAGACTTGTAGTCAAAACTTTTCTTAAACTTACAAATAATGGAATTACGCTATCATATTTTATTTTATTGTTACCCAGATTCAATACCATCTTTAGAATTTTTAAGAGTGATTCAAAACCGAATATTCATTTTTTGCTCCTAAATCAAAACGCTAATATCTATCTACCTTAAATAAATTAAAAAATACCTAAACATTGCGACATGGCTAAGGAAAAAAAAAACCATGAAATTACAGAAAATTCAATTAAAAATCGTCAATTAATTGATTTAATTACCTCTAGTTGCTGAGAAAATAAGAAATCATCGGCTCTGTTGTAATCCGTCGCCATTTGTTCGAACCTTTTGCCTTGTCAAATTCCTTATTCGTTCTGATCAAATTAATTTATAGAAAAACAATCATTTAAGTAATTAATATAAATAAACATTCTGCATTTTGGATTAATCTAAGTTATAAAGAGGATAATTAGGTTTAGAGAGAGAGAGAGAGAGACCTTAGAGAGGTTCAGAGACGAGAAAGATGAGGAAGACGAAATAAAAGTCGGTGAGATATAAAGAATATGCGTTTAGCAAACTTATATATACACACATAATAAAGATATACATGTATTTATACATCATATGTACACATGTAGTAGTTAGGCACATAGGCTAAGCGAAACATACACGTGTGTGAGCTTCTTAGATATTTTATTATCTCATTTTTTTGGTGGTAAGTTATGAACTTAATAAGACTTTGTTATATAGTCTCTTGTATTGACAGATGGACATAACTCTATTAAAAAACTTGTATGCATATCCACATTAAGGGGTAATAACTAATTTTTAAAAAATTTAAATCAAATTGAGTTTAATATGATATATCTAAACTGTTAAAAGTTTTTAATAATATTTATTTGAAATTATTATCGAATGGGTCCGTCTGTATGTTGCAAATAAAAAAAACATGTGGAGCTTTGAAATACTAGTGTGATATATTTTAAAGAAAAATATCTTATATTTTTTTTAAAAGAAAAATCAAATTTCTTTGATACCAAAATTAAAAGAATGGGCCTAATAGAAAAAAGAAGGAAATAAAATTCTTCAACCATGCTTACCAGTCGCAACTTATGCTTTTTATGGTGGTCTTTCATAAATGATGAATTTCTTTGAATACAAAGCATTTATCACTGTGTAGATGTTGGTGTGTTTCTCTTTTGTTTTTTGTTTATGGTGATCTGTCATAGATGATGAATATCTTTGAGTATAAAGCATTTATCGGTGTGTATTTTGGACTCTCTGCTTTGACTCCCTTTTATCTATTATGTTGTATGTTGTTTATAAGATTTAGTCAATTAAACAATGACCATGAATGTAGTATAGTGGTTTTTGTTAACATATTCATCGTGTTATCATTCGGTTTTAAACATGCATGATGCATTTGGTTGACAAAAAGACGTATTTGACTTAAAAATACATTTATGTTTGTATCAATGAATAATAACTAGATACTATCCCGCACTATAGTGTGGGATGATTTTTTTTTGTAAAATAATGTAAAATATTTTTTTTATAGAGTTACGGTTATAATATTATAAAATATGTAAATAATATTATTTACAAATATGAAATGATGGAGACTATTAATTTTTCTCTAAAACAATGTCATCACTTTTTTGGAACTAATTTCCTTGAACTTGTTAATTGGATAATAATGAAAACGTCAAAAAGTACTTAGAACTGAAGCTAATAGGTTTTTTTTTACCATCCATATGCAGGTGAGCACATCAATAAGGAATAGTGAAGAAGTGTTAAGAAAGTTCAAAACAATCATCTTCTCACATAACATATATGATCATGGTTAGTTTATACCTTAATTTCTGTATAATAATAAGTTTGTTCATATAGCTACAAAGATTAGATTAAAGTCATTTGTTTTGCGTAATATTTTATTGTTTTGCGTATTATTAGAATATCTTGGAGGTTAAACTATTTTTATTATGTTAGTTGTGAAATTAGGAATTCTTTTAATTTATATGCCAAAATTTTATATGCAACATAAGTTATTTAACATATCTAGTTGGAATGTAGTTGGGAAGATGCTAGATAATGTTTCATTATATACGATTGCTGGAAATAGCAAGTAAGATTTGAAAAGATTGAGATGTTTAGTGCTATTTATTAGGGAATTTATAAAGAGAGAATTGTCAAGGAAATTTGATTTTAAATAATGAAGATAACAAAAAATCGTTTGTTATTTTTAAAGCTATAACTAACGTTCTTTTTGTTAAGAGAATTGTTAATATTTGTTAATATTCCACGATTGGAATATTCTTCACTAACCATATTCGATTTGTTATTATATTCTAATAATGTTCTAGAATATATTACTTAATGATTTGTTAAGATCATTTCCGATTTTGTTAATATTTGTTAATAATGAAAATTTGTTAATATTCCCTTAACAAAGATTTATATTTCCGATTTTGTTCAAATCTTTTTTTAATGTTTCGATTTTGTTAATATTTGTTAATAAGGGAAATTTGTTAATATTCCCTTAACAAAGATTTATATTTCCGATTTTGTTCAAACTTTTTTTTAATGTTTTTTAAAATTTTCTTATAATTAAATTACTAAATTATCCATAGTGAGAGATTAAAATTTGTTTTTTGAACTAATGGTAATATGATGTAAATGTTTACCCTTTATGAGGTTTATTCTATAAAAGTACTTCTCAAATAATATATAGGGGATTATTTAAATAAGTTATATTATATAAAATATAGAAAATATTAAGAATATTATAAAATGGAAAAAGAATGATAAGAACAAAGGTACAATTCAACACCGGACGACCACTCACACGATGATACACAACCAACGTCACTTTGAAAAAATGAAAGGATTCTCTCATAAGAAGCTAATGAAATGTACAGTCTTTCAAAACTAGATTCCTTTCTAGGAAAGATAATTAGACAATGTATAAAATGAACTGCGAGTTCATTGCGGATCTAACTATATAAACAATTAATCGACATATCTTACTTTCTAATTTGAATTTTCTGCAAAAAAATCTCTATCTCGCCAACTTTTACAATTTTAACCTTCATCTCCAAAAAATACATGTTAATCTACGAAGTTAAAAATAATACGCAATATAACCCTTATATATATATTTTCTAAATGTTTTCATGGTCATATATATATTAGATTTTTAAAATTCTAAAGGTAGATTTAGACTCCTCGTTGTGAAGATTTCGATTTGATATATTATTTATCAAAAAATTTTGCTGAACTTTTTTTTTGATAGTTCTTCTATAGCATTTATTCTCCAGAAACAGTGTAATGTAAAGTTATAGCAAATTACTCTCGTTATAACGTAATAGTTCAGAAAACAACATTCAACAAAGTTAATGAGTACCTAAAATGTTTAATGAAGATAAATAGTAATTTAAAACCAAAAAATAAACAAAAAAAAAAGATAATTAGTATTTGGGAGAACAAAATGTACAAGGACTATCAAAGTTCCTACTGAAATTATAAACTTTGTTAAGCGAACAGTTGTTTTTATGTTTACAAGCAATGAACTTAGATTTCATGTAGAGCTTTTTCTTAAAAAACCTTTTTAGAGAGGAGTCAGGTTTTGAAAAGCAATGAACTTAGATTTCATGAATAACTTTGTCTGAAACTCTGAATTATTAGCTTCTCATGAGGGAATCTTTTCATATTCACAAAGTGTCGTGTTTTACTTTTACTAATATAGTGGTCCGCTGTTCACAAAGCTATGTATGTTTGTTTATTCCCACACTATTAAAGGCCACTAACTGTTCTAAGTAGTTGTCTTGGGTGTTGCATGGGACATTAAATAGTTTCAATACACATACGATGTCTCTTAGTGAAATCAAACAAATGAATGCTGGATATCAAATCAAATAATCGTTAACAATTTCAAAATTTAAAAACTATAAACTTCAAATTTTTTTTATTTAAAGATCATAAGAGCCCGCGTGAATTTTAAAAATAAAAATATATTTTTATTGATAATATTTGAATTCTGAGTGATAACCCACACATTTTTTAGATTTAATTTGGTAATTTTTTGTTTTTTAATTTTCAACCTTACACATTCCATTTTACAATACAATTTAAATATTTACTCATCATAATAAACCAGATTTTAATTCTATGCACTATATATTAATGTATAAAAAAATATATCAAAAATAATATGTGCATCATATCAAATCTATATCTTAGTTAGTATTAAAAATATAAAAAGAAAAAATTAATCAAAAAAATCTACAAAAGAAATTGGGCAACCAACATTGCTTTAAATATAATGTTTATATGCCGTAATCTTATAAATAATAATTTTAATTCATGTCAAACTATTTTCAATGAGTTAAAATTTATAAAATAAAACATAAATAAATATATACTAACATTCTCATCAAGTAATCAAAATTTTCAAATTTTGTGTGTTTTCACTTATGACATGCATTAAAATTTATAGAATAAAACATAAGTAAAAGTATACTAATATTCTCATCAACTAATAAAAAATTTATTCTTATAAGCTTATTACTTTTTCAAGTTTTATGTGTTTTCAATTCCGAATAAAAAACACTATAGTACAACGATAAATACAATTTGTATCCAATTAAATTAATGTTAAATAATTTATATTGTTATTTTGAACTTTAACATTCATTGTTTATTGGTTAATATCCATGTTAAATGAATTATTTTTTTATATACATGTCATAATCTAATTGACCAATAACACATGTAAAGTTAACATATGTAACTATATATATATATATATTTTGTTAGTTTTCCTTTTTGGTTAAGGAAAATAAAAGTTAAATTTTTAAGATATAGATATGTAAAGAAATGTGTTAGAAGACGGGACTAAATTAAGATCCTTTTGAATCGGAATTTAAGAAATAATTAGCTTAAGATAGATTTGTGTATGCGTGGAATGCATATAACTTCATATATATATAAGTTAGCATTCTTCCTTTTTTTAAAAAAAACAAACTATTCAAACACCATCAATTCAATTCTACTATGAGTATGAAAAAGCCCTTTCAACCGTCATTTATCATTAATTCTTACTATCGTTATTATTCTTGTGCAAGATACGTATACATATTTTCTTCATTATTCTTGTGCTAGATTTGTAATATAGGATATGTTGATGACGATGTTGGTATTGCTGTGTCTTATGGTGGACCTGGAGGCATTAAATGTGGCGATTAAATTATTAAAGTTATTTTAGCTTGCTAGACGCTTCAATCAAATTATCGTCATCAACATATCCTATATAATGAACATCATAACATTTGAATCAAATTCTGCCACTACACGCTTCAACAAAATTATCGTCAAGGTGGTCAAAATATCATTTCACTGTAGTAATCATGTGAGAGATTATTACGTTTTTGCCACCTATAATATAAAAATTAGTCGAAATTTTGGCATGTCTATCAAATGCCGTAATTAACACATGATTAACGCCTCACCATCACAAAGTGCGTTTCCCGCCTTTTTTTTTCTTTTCATATTATAATTAGGAAAACCATCAATAAGACTGATTTAGACTACATATATTGTATTCATATTATAAAATGGGACTGATTTATTTCTTTTTCTTAGGAGTAATTTTTTAATTTCAGTTATATTTCTTTCATTGAAGTAATTTATTATTTCAATTATATTTCTTTCATTTTTTCCTATTTATTATTTTGTTTGGGTACTTTTGTGATTTGTTCCTAATAATAGGGGTTTTCATATCATGCTTTTCCTCTTATTCATTAATTAATAATAATATAAGATTTTTTTTTGTCACCAATAATATAAGAAAATTCTTATATAACTAGTGGATTTTGGATAAAATTTCAGTTTCTGTAGGATATTATACCTTATAGTGACCAACTATAATGGCAGTGACAAGATTGGAATTACAATCCCGTGATGATAATCCTATGTTAACTTAAAATATTGTAAAATGAACTAAACTAACTTCCGACAAGAGGAAGATTAAATAGATAAACGTAACAAATTAATGGAAACTTTTAAAAAGATTAAGATGTTCAATATCAAGAATATATAGTTAAAAAATAAAGTTAAAATCCCCTATATATTATTTGGAGAGTACATTTATAAATAAACCTTACAAAATATTAATAATTACATCAACATTGCCATTACATCTAAGAACAAATTAAAATATCTCATTAAGGGTATTTAATTCAATTAATTATTATGTGATCATTTAATTAAAGATTAAATTAATTTCATAATTTTTGTTTTAAATAATTTTTCTATTTTAATTTTTTTGAAAAAAGTTAAAAATAGATTTTGTGAAAATTTTGTTCATTTAATTAAACACACTAATTAAATTAAATTAAATTAAATGTTGATTTAATTTTTTAAAAATAAGAGAATTTATGTAGATTGCGATTTGTTTTGGAAACTTTTAAGTAAAAATTTATGTAGATTGTCAATTTTTTTAAACTTCTTTATAGATTATAATTTTTTGATTAATTTATTTATTTTTAAATTTCTGAAAATTAGTTAAAAATAGATTTTGTGAAGATTATGTTATAAACTAATTAAATTAAATTAAATGTTGATTTACTTTTCTAAAAATAAGAAATTTGATGTAGATTGCGATTTCTTTTTTGAATGTTAATGTTAATGTTAGTTCTTCTTTATAATGTCAAATCTATTAATAGATTTTTAGTAGATTTAAAAATGTTAATTCATATCTTTAGTTTAATATGGTGTAAAATTTGTTTTAATTTTTCTGAAAAGTAGTTAAAAAATAGATTTTATAAAGATTGTGTTGATTTAAGTAAACACACTAACTAAATTAAATTAAATTAAATGTTGATTTAATTTTCCAAAAATAAGAAATTTTATGTAGATTGCGATTTGTTTTGGAAAATTATAAGGAAGAATTTATGTAGATTGTCAAATTTTTTTGTTACTTTTTTATAGATTATAATTTTTGTTTTAATTAATTAATTAATTTTTTTTTGAAAAGTAGTTAAAAATAAATTTTGTGAAGATTTTGTTGATTTAATTGAAAACACTAATTAAATTAAATTAAATATTGATTTAATTTTCTAAAAATAAGAGATTTTATATAGATTGTGATTTTTTTTTTGGAATGTTAATGTTAGTTTTTCTTTATAATATCAAATCTATTAATAACTTTTTAGTAGATTTAAAAATGTTAGTTCATATATGACTTAGTTTAACATGGTGTACAATTTAACATAACAATGTAACATTGTAATTTAATTTTCAAATCTATTTAAATTGTAAAATTTGGTAATTAAAAGAACAAGATATAATTAAAATTCAAATAAAAATATACGGAAATTTTATGTTGGGTACAATATATCGCAATATCCAATATCGCTAATAGACATACTATCTTAGCCTGGGCATAAAATCCGAATCCGAAAACCCGATGCAAATCCGATCCAAAAAATCTGATCCGAACCCGATCCGAAGTAGCTTGGGATTCTATTCGGATTCTATAAGCTCCTATCCGAATAATCCAAAATTTGAATAATCCGATCCGAACCCGAAAAAATCCGAAAAAATCCTGATAACCCGATCCGAATCCGACAAAAATCTAATCCAAACCCGATCCAAAATAAATTCAGATTATATTCGGATTCTATAAGCCCCTATCCAAATAATCCGATCCGAAATCCGAATGCACAAGCCTAATACTATCTTTCAACAGAAAAATATATTGTACGAAATCAATCTTAGAATATCATGGATTAATATTTTTTAAAAAATCTTAATTAATATCTTAGAATGTGGCAATCTTCCAAAACTTTACTTATTTCTTCCGTTAAATCAAAGAAAATATCCTGATTTTATATATAATTTTTCCAATAGACAATATTCAATATCGTCGAGTATAAAAGATTGGTTTTATATTTCTGATTTCAAAATGTTTATGCGGATATTACAAAGATTCAATATTATAAAGATGATATTTTAATTTTCGTAAAGTTTTGGAAGAATTACAATTTTTTAATATCCTGATTTTATAAATTTCGGTTATTTTTTTAATTACAATTTGTCCGTGCTATAGCACGTGATAGGGAAAAGAGCTTTTACATACCTCGACAATTAGTGTATGTTGAGTTCATGCCTAAACTATACATATGTGCTAAAACATACCTAACTTAAGACATAATTTGAATTTCGATATCAAGTTTTAATTTTGTGCGTCGTCATACATTTCATCTAACCCCGTTACTTATCCGTTAATTATTGATTACGTGTAATCCAGGTGGCAACACGACGTCGTTTTAGTGTTAAAACGTCAAGCTTATGTGGATTTAAAACGACGTCGTTTACAATTCCTTCGTTTTAATTTTTTTTTCTCCCCAAATCGCATCGTCTTCTAACTCATCTTCTCTCCCAGTCGAAACCCTAGATCCAATTCACCCGAATCTAAACCCCAAACGAAACGTAAATCATGAATTACAAACCTAATTAGATTTCTTTCTCCTTCTTCTTCAGTTCAATTCATCTAATCTTCTAAACCTAACGCAAAGTTAAAAGCAAAATCGAAGTCGAAAATGAGGTATTCATTTGTATAATTTTTGTTTTGGGCAAATCCCTCTTTTGTTGTTATATTATTCGATGGGGTCGATGTGGTCGATTGGTGGGGTTGAAGGGTTCGATTCGTACAATGTCCTTTTCATTTGTATAATTATTATCTATCATTTTGTCGATAATGTGTCCATGTGCTGCTTTTGATCTAATTGCTCGAAAAGACAAGCCGAAACCATTTTTGTATTGTATATTGAATTTAATATTGAATTTAATATACAATCTATATGTGTATGAGATTTTTCTATATTGTATTCTATATGGTATTCTATATTTTATTCTATATGTGTACATGTAGATTTTTATATTATATTCTATATGTGTCGATGTGAATGTTATTGATATTGTTGTTAAATGTCGTATTTTTCAGCTGTGACGATGTTACATTTCAAATATACTACAACGGGAAGTTTGTGGTTTCAGAATGCAATGTTCTTACATATGTCGGAGGCGATATTAATACTCTTGAGAGCAAACCAGAAGATTTTTTTACATGCTTGAAGGACTCGGTGGGATTGTCTTTGTTTGGACAACGGATATGGTATAAACTCCCATTCGAAGAATTCACAGAGTTGAAGCTGTTGTATGATGGATCTGAAAATCTTCAGAGAATGTGTTTAGCTACAAAGTGGACTAAAGCGGCTGATGTTTTTTTAGAGGCGGATGATATTTCTGAAAAAAGGAATGATGATAGAGGTGAGAATGATGCTATAGGTCAAGATGATGAGGATGATAGAGGTCAGGCTGATGGTGATCAGGATGGTATAGGTCAAGGTGATGGTGATAATGTTAGAGGTCAAGCTGATGGTGAGGATGCTAGCGTAGAGGATGATGGTGATAATGTTGGACCTTATGATGATGATGATTGCAATTCTGAGGCAACTCCTCCAAATTCTGATTGTGATGAGGATGCAAGAAGGTATGGTATTTACAGAAAAAGCAGTGGAGAGATTAGATTGGGACAAAGTTTTGATAGCATACCTCAATTCAGGGAAGCTGTAGTTGATTATGCACTTACAGAAGGCTTTAATGTAAAGTTTTCAAGATGGGGATCTGAGAAATCTGAAGTGATATGTGCATCTAGTGGTGGTTGCAAATTCAGAATATATTGCTCTATAGAAAGAGCAATAGGCAAGTATTTGGTGAAGACATGCAATGATGAGCATTTTTGCATCAAAGACGGGTATAGCAAAGTAGTGAAAGATGGTGTGATTGCTAATTTGTTATTGAATGACATAAGGAAAAATCCTGATTACAAGCCAAAGAGAATGCAAGAAGCACTTAAGGAGCGTAACAACTTGATAGTCTCAAATGATCAGTGTAGAAAAGCCAAGGCAAAAGCATTGGCAATCATACAAGCTGAGCATGATGAGCAATTTGCTAGGCTGAAAGACTACCGGCTAGAGCTTATGGAGTAAGTCAATCTTCTTTTTTAGCTAACTCATTCTTCTTTATGGTTAGTTTGTTTCATAGCTAACTTAATCTTTTTTTTCCTATTGTTCAAATCCAGAATCCACTGTTGAGTTAGGGACAGTGACTGTTGATGGTGTTGAGAAATTTGATAGGTTTTACCTATGCTTTGCATCCCTCCGGAAAACTTGGCTTGATCATTGTCGACCCATCATTGGAATAGATGGTTGTTTTTTAAAGAACAATGTCAAAGGTCAACTATTAGCAGCTATTGGAAGAGATGCCAACAATCAGTTCTTCCCTGTTGCATGGGCTATTGTTCCCATTGAAAATACTGAGAGTTGGATATGGTTTATCAAACTCCTTAAGAATGACTTGAAGCTAACAGATGGAGAAGGATTCACACTCATTTCCGATAGGCAGAAGGTGATTCTCATCTTTACACTCTATTAATATCATAAATTCCACATATGTATAATTATCCACTACCTTTGACTTGATAGGGTTTGCTACTTGCTGTTGATCAAGAAATGCCTAAAGTGGAACACCGTATGTGTGTCCGACACATCTATGGGAACCTGAAGAGAGCTTATCCAGGCAAAGAATTGCCAAAAGACTTATTTTGGGCTGCTGCCAAAAGTTTCAACATTGGAGACTATGAAAGGGCCATGGAAGATCTGAAGAACTTTGATAAGGGTGTGTATGAAGCTGTGATGTAGAAGAATCCCCATAACTGTGGCCGTGCTTTCTTCAGTTGCACATCAGTTTGTGAAGACGTCTCTAATAACTTTTCTGAGTCTTATAACATCACTATCAACAATGCACGAGAGATGCCTTTGGTAGCTATGTTGGAGACCATCAGACGACAATGTATGTTGCGTAATGAGATGAGAAGGAAAAAAGCACTGAAGCATCAAGGGAAATACAGTGAGAAAGTGGCCAATACCATTGCAGCTGAGGAGAAATATCGTAAGTATTGTCAGGTAATCCCTTGTGGCAATGGACAATACGAGGTGGTTGAGAATGATATACATGGGTTTAAGGTTGATATGAATGCAAGAACATGTGCATGCAGAAGATGGAATATGACTGGTATCCCTTGTCGTCATGTATTGCGAGTCATTCTTTTGAAGAAGCTTAAGCCTGAAGATTTTGTATCCGATTGGTACTTGACATCAAGATGGATTAGTCAATACAGTCAGCCACTCATGGGAGTTAATGGTTTGAGATTATGGAGAAAATTTGGTGAAGAAAGGATTCAACCACCACCTAGGGAGATATCTAAAGGACCTACAAAGAAACAAAAAAGGATCAAAGGAAAGAATGAGTCTCCTCAGAAAAAGAAGATAAAGAAAGGAAAAGAAGTTGAAGAACCTCCTCATAAGAAGACGAAAATCACAAGAGAAGGGATGACTCTTCATTGTGGAAGGTGCAGTATAAAAGGACACAATACTAGGAAATGTCCTAATGTTGGAGTGCTATCTAAAAGGGCACAAAAGCAGCAAAAAGAACAAGGTCCAAGCCAACAAAGTGAAGGTCCAAGCCAACCAAGTCAATCTTCACAAATTTCACTTTGTGATTGAACATGGTATTTCTCTTTTATGAATATAGTTTCTCTTGTATGGACGGTTTTAGGGTAGTAGGGATGAAGGTTTTTGTCATCTGTGATGATGGTTTGTCTTTTTTGGCTTGTATTTGCCTCGGGTTTGTCTTTGTGGCTTGTATTTGATATGGTTTGTTGGATTGTAGTTGCCTCGGATTTAATGATTTTAGCTACTATCTTGATGTTGTAATATATTTTAAAACATCGGCTTCTCTCGTGAATATTTTTAACTTACACCTTAATGGTTTGTAATTTCATATTGTTTTGTTCACTGTGAACATAAATTAATCATCAGTACCATATATTAAGATAAGAGTATTCAAACAACATATTCGTCAAACTAAACACAAGTCAACACAAAATAAAACACAACATTAAAGCTTATGGAATCATCATCAAAACATAAGCCAAGCCAAATACATGACTAAAAAACAAATGATCAAATTTTTGAAAGAACGCAACCTCTGTATCTCTTTCTCGCAGGAAGAGACCATGGCTTTGAGCTCTCCAATCTCCTTATCACATCCTTTAGCAATTGCCGAAATATATTCAATCTCCGTTCCATAGCTATTTGTCACGGCCTCGCATGTGCGTGTCTCAGATTCCACATCATGTAAAATTTTCTGTAAGCTTCTCACATCTACTTTTATCTTCTCAACAACATTCTCTACCTCCTCCATCTCTTCAACCATAGCTATATCAGTCCACTTGAATAAATGTTTATTATCCTTTAATGAGAACAACGAATATCTTCAATATATCAGCACTACATTCCCAATAATGAAGCAATATAATCGAAAAAATTACCTCCTTTGAGCCATACGGACAACAATGAAACAACCTTCCAGGATTTTTCAATGTCTCTGATGTACGGATTGTAGAACTTGTACCACATCTACATTTTCTCGGCAATCCTCTACCTTTATCATCTCCAAGGCGTCTGAAGCCATCACTTACTCCTACAACAATTTAGAAATGAAATTCGACAACCCTTAAATCTTGAAATCGAAATCGATATTCGAACACATAGGTTTAGGCTGAGAATCGAAATACTTACCTGAACTAGCTGATGAAGACATTACAAGATTGCTTGTTACAATCGAAAACCCCCAAATCAGAATGCTCTTTTCGCAAGTGAAGATGAAGAGATAACGAAGAAGATGAAGATGAGTTATGGCCAAGACGACGTCGTTTTAAATCCACATAAGCTTGACGTTTTAACACTAAAACGACGTCGTGTTGCCACCTGGATTACACGTAATCAACAATTAACGGATAAGTAACGGGGTTAGATGAAATGTATGAAGGCGCACAAAATTAAAACTTTGATATCGAAATTCAAATTATGTCTTAAGTTAGGTATGTTTTAGCACATAAGTATAGTTTAGGCATGAACTCAACATACACTAATTGTCGAGGTATGTAAAAGCCCTTTTCCCGCACGTGATATATCTTAGTATGTTGTTTAAAGAAAAATGCAGTTACAAGTTACAACAATGAAAAATACCCAAATATTGAAACATAATATTTAAAATTTTACACCCAAAAAAAAAAAAAAAGAGAAAGAAGAGGAAGAAGTGAACTTTATGGTTGAAGAGCAACGTTAAAGATGGATGTTTTGAGATCATCATTTCGACAACGCTGATAATCAACCAAAACACATAGTTGTCTTATGGCTTCTCTTTTCCCTTCTCCTAAGCTCAACAACTCAAACTCTTTCTCCTTTACATCAATCTCTAGCTTTTTGATTTTTCTCATAGCCTTTGCTAAACTCAGCTTCCCTGTTCCTTCCTCTGCTAGCTTCGCCTCTAGTTTCGATAGCTTCTCCTTTAGCAGAGATTCTTGTGCTTCTCTACATTCTATCTTCGCTTCTAGAGTTTCCACCTCATGCTTCATCTTGCTGTCCTTCTCCTTCACCAACTTTCTCGCTGAATCTATCTCTTTAGCTAATCTCGTGACTCGGCTCACTAACTCCCCGCTTTCTTCCAGCTTCTTTATCGCCATCTCTGGTCCAGCAAGCCCTTTCTCCACCATTTCTTTGATTTTCTTGAATTGGGTTTCAGAGTCAGTGAAATCTTTTCTGTTTCCTCTTAGAACTTATCAATGGCATCTTTCTGTTCTTTAAGAAGTTTCTTTCTGATCATTAGTCTCCATTGATAGCCTGCACTGAATTAAAATCAATGGTTACAACAAACTTCAATTTGAAAGCTTTTACAAATCTTGTTCTCTCTTGCCGTTGAATGATATCTTATTGTTTCTTCTCTAGTTTATGCTGATCAGAAACTTGGTTGTCAAGTTTCTTACTCTTGTCTTCAATTTCATCAATCTCTGCAATTCTTGTATGCAGCTTCTAATTCTCTTCCCTAAGACAATCAATCTCAGTAATCTTACTTTTCATCACCTCACTAAACTCCTTTCTCTGCTTCCGCAAAGTATCAACGCCCGCTTCAAGTTTCTGTACTTCGTTCCACAAAGCTTCCTTTTCTTCAACAATCTTCAGCTCGGCCTTAGTTCGTTTCTCTGTCTCTTCCTTCAAACGCTTCAATAGCATTTGGGTCTCTGAAACTTGTTTGATTTTAATCTCCAGCTTCAGTTCTAACTCCTCTTTCTGGTTACGCAACAATGCAGCTTCTTCACTTTTAGTCATCAAGCCTTTGAAATGTTCTCTGTCCTCGTTTCTCTTACCTTCAATATCTCCCGCCCATGTTTTGATTGCGTAGAAAATCCGTTTCCTGTTTCATATTGCTCACTTGTCTCTTCAAATCTTCATTTCTTAGCTCTGTCTCTTGAAGCTTTCTGAGCATCACTGCATAATCCATGCTCAATGTTTCACTAACATTACCGGTACTGATCTCTATTTCCTCTGAAGAATAGTAATCCAAATCCGAACTAGACCTTGATGAAGAAGCAGTACCCAATTTTGCTTTTCATCCATTAGTCCCAAAATCATCAAACACAGAGTAAAGTAACTGACACTGCTCGTGAAGATCTTCAACAATCCCAACAAGCTCCTTTTTTGTTTTTAATAAACTTTAAAAGTATATACACCTTCTTCTCCACTTCTGCAGATATATATAACAACATAATCTTACATAACAAAAATTTCGAAACATAGTGAATATTGAAACAATTATTACCTGCTTTCGCTTCCTCCATTTGCAACAGATTCGTTTTTATCCGTGAAGCTGATTTTTCTTATCACTCTGAAAACATACAAAAGTAACAAATAACTTTTATCAAATTCTATAGCATACAAACAATTACCAATCTTTAATTTGGCATGTAAATAAACAAAATGATCATGTAACTCAATGCATTGAAAATAAAATGGAACAAATCAATTCCTTGTATCCCAAGAAAGATTCATAATTAAGGTTTTCATTAGGATTAGAGTGGCAAAATTTATAAAGACACATCAAATGCAACATTCATGAATGGTCCCAGAGGAAATACATATCAGAAATTAGAGAAATAAATGGTAGAAAAATTGACACCATGTAAGAGGATGTAAACTAAACGAAGGTCGTGGTCATGAGCCTACACCGAGAATGACGATTAATATATATATATATATATATATGTCGATTTCGTCCGTAAAGGGTTCCCCATTGATGCAATTTAAACCCTAAATTCAATGTTTGGTCCGGCAGAGAAATTAGTAGGTTTAGATTATCACCAGCAAAAATCCGGATCGAATTTTCTATCTCCGTGCGGCTGAGAGAGCTGAAAAAAGAAAAAAGGAAAAAGATTTGTCTAACTATTTTTTTTGAAAGAAAAGATTTTAGCAAATAATGGGATCAGAGTCAGATATAAAACGAGAGAGGTTGTGACTTTTTTTAGTCTAAATTATATTTTAAAGGCTTACGAGAGGGAATGCAAAATTTGGCACTACCTTGTTATCAACAACCATAAAATCAACAGTTTGGTTATCTGAAAAAGTTTAAGATTTGTTCTATATGTTTTTTTTTTTTTGTCTATTTTCCTAATTAAGAAATCCTGTGTTATGAACTATATGAGGGAAATAAATTTGATTTGAATCAAAGAATCAAGAACTATGAGGAATGAGAGTTGAGCATTCTTATACCTTTTCTTCAGCTCGTTGATAGAAGCTGCGTATGAGTATGTTTTTCACTTGGGTAGTTATCACTACAACCAAAACAAACAAGGTACAAATTAGTAAAAACGTAGATGTGATCCGTGAAAACTCAAGACTCTGAGATTCATGGTAAAAACAGCAACTAGATCGCTCTATCAAAGCAAGTTCAAGATCAGTCTCTAGCCAAGATGACAACTTCAAAAGGCCAATTTTAGACTATAAAATATATAACAAAATTCGAAAATCTCTAGCCGAAAATCATGCAAGATTTTTAATTAAAGAAAACTGCGGTTTTTGTTTCACCTTGATCTGGTGGTGGAAGTGTATGATTGTGTGTTAGGACGATAGGTTGTAGGAATCATCCTCTGCAAGAAAATATGAACAAAACTCAAATCTTAGATAATAGATCAAAATTCTAATCTCCAAGTTCAGTCCAAATGTTCTTCTAATTGGCATTCGCTAATTGGAATCTACAATAAAATGTTTCTCTTGCTTTTTGATTGGTAAATTGGAATTTAATTTTTAAAGCCTGTACGTTACTGTGTTACCATGACTTGAAAATTGATGAAATTCCATCAACTTATGGATATAGCTTAGAAATGTTCCACTCTATAGGCTACTGCAGGAAACGATACCCAAGTTAAAGACAGAGAGATATACTACATGTCTTTGGATACACATGTGTACACATTGTATGGAAAGAACATCTATCGAGCATAAAATACAAAAACCTTACAGCTTCTTTAATGAACACAGATGAAGCAGCTTCTTTCCATTTGGGATCATAATCTCTAATATCTGGAAGCCTAAGGATCCACAAATCACATTTGACTACAAAGCGGAGCAACATATCTCCTGTAGAAAGTGGTGACAATCTTGTTATGTAACTAAGACATTGTGCTCTGTGAGTGAGGTAATTGTAATACTTCTTATGGAGAGCTTAAAAAGGTAATTATTGGGGCGTGACTATATGTGTCAAACACTTGAATTGCCAATCACGGCACACGAGAAAACATAAAACAAACATAGGTTCTATTTTGGCATCCCCATCTTTAAAAGCATCAGTAACAACAACAAAGAAAATTATCAAGCACATGTCCTCACACTTCAGTCCTCCTTCACATGTTGGATACTCTTTCCTGCAAAGAGAGTAATCTTGCAAGGGATTGTAAAAAAATGTGTTGTCGAGCAAAGCTTTTATCATGTCGCGACCAGTCAAATACCATACCTCTTATCTTTAAAAATATTGTACTACCAGTATGTCTCAGCACATTGGAGGGCGAAAAACCATATTTTCAAAAAGACAATCTATGTAAGATTGTTGTTGAAGTTTTTGTGCTGAGTTGTTGGCCCGTGAGCTTTAAGTAGAGACCACACAAGAGAGAAAATAATTTTAATCTTTTGCCAACTATGGAAGGTGATGATGGACTTGGTCGATTGGTCCCATGTCTCTTACATGGTATGATAAGTAAATATATGTGGTTGTTGTAACCCGATGATACACTCAGATTCAGACTCAAAACAATCAATGCAAGTGCACAGTAATTCACAGTAGTAATTAAGAGATCGAAGCCACGGAAACAAAACTTAAATTCTCATTAAAACCCTAAACCCTAACAACACGATTATTAGATTAAGAAATAAAAAGTCTTTTTGAAATAGAAGCAGTGCATGAACTAGTGGTTAAAACTGATTATTTTTAGTCTCAAAGTCGGATTAGGTCAATATAGGCGAATTCTAGAGAGAAACAAGAAAATCAATACAAATAAAAAATCCTCAGAAAGTGCATTGATCGATTGATTCCTATAGGGAGGTATCGAGCGATCCTCCTCTACCAAGGAATTGGTCTCTCTGTCTAGAAGTGCAGATATATCGACACCTACCTAGAATGGATTAATATTGGATGATACAAAGAATGTGCAAATATTTGAATGATATTTGATGGGTAATACTTGATGAGCAAATATCTCTAGCGATAAATAATTTTAAGCATGGGTACGGAGCGGGTACCAGCTATTTTTGCCGGCCTTGATACTTGACCCGACCCTGCGAGTAATACGATATTCGGACTTAGACTCGTTCAAAACGGATACCCGCTCCAAAATCCATTACTTGCGAGATACTTGCTCCGCTACTTGGACCTGCGGGTAACGGGTAATTTTGCAGGTAATGAGTATTTTTTGCGGATAACGAGTATTTTTGGGGCGGGTAACGAGTATATTTTGCGGATAACGAGTATATTTTACAGATAACAAGTATTATTTATGGATAACGGATATTTTTTTTTGCGGGTAACCGGTATTTTTGTTGCGGATAACGAGTAACGGACCGGATAATGAGTTTCAAAGCGGGTAACAGAGCAAATAATGGAAAAAAGTTTCGGACTTGGACTTGGACTTGCAAGTATTTTAAAAACATACTTTATACTTGGCTTGATAAGAGGCTGGTACCCGCTTTTATGGGCGGGTCCGAGACGAGTCCAGCGAATCCGGCGGGTAACGAGTCCTGATGCCCAGGCTTAAAATTAAATATAGCAGAGGGGGTTTCGATAAACTCAAGAGGAGATGGAAAAAACGTTTATTGTTCCTCTCGCACTCTGGCTTCGGCTTGTCCGCGAAAGTCCTCGGTTTTAACTCTGTAGGTTCAGGTTGTTTCTCTTGACAAATCTTTTGACCATAGCCGATCGTGTATAGCATGGAAATTTTGGTTTTAATAAACAAACTTTGTGGGTCTCACGGAGAGAATATTATACGCTGATGTGGATATATTTCATCTGCAGTTGGTGCTCTCCTTTGGCTTCAGCTAAGTTGACATGGGACAGAGATTTGTTCCGTCTGTGATATTGTTCAACACCCTCAACGAAGGCTAGAAGAACGTCGTCATCAAGCGATGAGGTTTCTTGCGCTTTTACCACCCCCATATACTTCTTGCATGGAAGTTGTAGTCTGGGATTTCTTGCGGAAAGAAACATAAATACTTAGCCCTTCAAAACACCAACGTTTGTTTTTGAATTGGAGGAGATCACTGTCAGAAGCAATTGCAACGGGGGCATCTTGGTTTGAGTAAACACAGTATTATCCTCAGGGTACCAAAAAGTTAACTCAAGTGCAGTTTCAACTAAATCAACCCCAAATACTTTGGCAACTTCTAACTCCAAGTCAGAAAACCCCATATCCCTCCGCAGAGCCAGGCACCGAGCCATGTGTCCTCTGCTGGGAACAAACTTCCAAGAGCTGTCGTCGTTACATGCCCACTCACCAACTATGATCATCATGGTCTCGCACTCTTGATGACGTCCTTGAGCCTGAATAGTTTGGAATGATAAAATAAGATCACACTGGAAAATATGAACGAAATTGATATTTGAAGACAGAGAGGAAATAAACATACATCAGTTACAGAGCTGTCTCGTCATCAGGAATTGGGCATATATGCCAAGGGTGCGAGAAATTGCATAGTTCAATGGAAAATCAAAAAGAAAGATTAGCAACAACAAAAGCCACCAACAACAGATTGCTACTGAGGCGTTAGCAGAAGTCCACCATCTAGTTCGTCCTGCCATTTTCCCGATGAAAAGGAGCAGATTTAACCAGTGTCCGAAGAATATAAAACAGATCGAGTTGGGAAAACAGAAAGGCAAAGGACGGTCGCCAGTTACCTTTTCATCAAAATTCGTTCTTTATTTAGGAGACAGAGTTTTTGAGCTTTAGCTGATGGGTAAGTATGAAGATGAGTAAAACTGTAAAAAAAAAAATATCGTCCACAGTGGATAATGGTTCTGCCTTCTATTAAGTTAAGCTAAAAAATTTCAAATATTTTCGCACAACGAACTTGAAAATAAGTACCCTCGAATTTCCGCCTATCATCACCCAGTCACATCAACTAGGGGACTTACAAAAAACATTGTCTTCGTTCATACACTTCAGGAAATTCACAAAACAAAACAAGGGCAGCGCGGTCATTTCAGGGGTGGGGCGAACAGTGTCATTTTGGCATATCTCTAAGTCAGAAGGTCAAAGTGGTATAACCCGAGTGTTTCAAATTTTCTTTTGGCATTTTAGGTAATTAACTCTTTTATTAATTTATAAAAATATTAATTTCTCCATTAGAGAGTTTTACCTAATTCTTATAATCATTTAAAAAAAAATTATTATACATAACTCGAACTATATTTGAAAATAACTATTGAGGTGCAGTTAAGGTAGTTTAGTTTAATTTTACAATTTTATCCTCATAATTTCATCATTGGATAAGTCCAAATTCTCTATCGCAAAAGAACATGGAAAAAAAAATCTAGATTAAGCTAACCAAGATATAGGATATTGATATGCACGCTTACAATTTTCGAAATTGACCTTATCACATACGAAATTGAGTGTTTGCTTACTAATCCTACATGGACTAGGGTTAATAAGGTGCATTTTACAAAATGAGAGAAGGATTAAGGATACACGAGATCAGACAAGTAATCAAGAACAAACAAGAGACTCAATAAGAAAACGTGAGATGAGAAGCAACCAATTCTTGATAGCTTCCATATCTCATCAATTGATACGCAATATCATGATTTTTGTTACTTGAACTAATATCCTATTAATAAAGAGAATTTTATATGTATACCATGTGTATTCCGTAAACCTAATAAATATAATACTTTTCACTCAAACATATCTTTTGGAAGAGATATTTAGGTAATTTTTCATCGCGCTCTCAAATCCACAATTAACATTTTCAAAGTTCAAAGAATATGATAAATATATATACACAACAAAAGACTATATGTAAGGTCATCGAAAATGTGAAATAATGACCTGATCACTCAAAATTTTAGAAAGTGATCTTATCACAAAAGGAATAAGCATGTTTAATTTCTAATCCCATTGGAACCATATTTAATAACGTGGACTCTTATGAAAAGAGAGGGAAAAACACGAGACAAGACCCAAAGTCGAGAACAAAAGCAATAGACTCGGCATGACTAGGAGATTAAAAGCGGCCAATTGTGGATAGTTTTTAAAGTTTTTAGATTGAGTCACAATATATGTAAAAAAAGATTAATTTACGATATGTTGATTCTTATTTCTTACTATTAATATCTGATTTTTTTTTTTTTTTAACATCCTTACTATTAATATCTGATTAATAAAGTAATTGTTGTTGGAAAAAACTCTTTGTTTTGTACTTTTATATCAGAATTGTTTCACTCAAAATTAAAAAGAAGAACCGATTACAAACGTAATCTAAGTACTCTGTTTCGAATGTTGAAAACAGAGTATTGACTTTTAAGAATAAAACTTTTATTGATATAATAACACACACGTCACACTTACAACACACACGCACTTCATGACTCGATTACAAGAGTATATATAATGACAAACGACCCAAGTGAAGAGATGTCACAAACAGACACAACTCTTCAAACATAACCGACGCATATACATATTATTGTATTAACTTAGACTTAGACACTTAAACATAAGATATAATACTTCATATTATATGAGATATGATTATAAATCAACAATTGTCTGATATTTTTGTTCTCATGTATTCTTCTAACCGAATACTTTTCATCCAAATAGTAATGGCTTTGAAAGCTCCATTTAATCAACAACGTTATCATTCCGCTATATTTTTTTGTCGAAAACATGCAATAACTCGGTTAACAAAACAAAGAGTTTGAAATTATTAAATCCCCTATATATTAATTGGGAATCATTTTAACAAAATAACCTTATGTTTACGTGGAATATTATAACACTGTCATGCTCACGTATCAGCGTCAGAATGATTCTCAGATAATATATTTTATAGGACATTAATTACTAGACTAATTAATTAATACTATAATTTATCCTGTGCTATAGCACATATTGATGTTTCTTTTAAGATTCGATATTATAATTTTTATTTATTTATATATTATAAATTAATAAGATAAATGCTAAATATATATTAAAAAGGATAATTTATCAATAAAAATATGTATTCAATTAAATCATATTTTATATTCGTTATATCAAAATTATGTATACTTTAGTTGATGTTAAATAAAATTTTAAAATTTGATAAATAATTTTTATTAAGATATTTTATTGTTTTTACCCATTAAAAATTACAATAATACTCTTAATGAATAATTAATTTTGTTTTTAAATGATTTATTCCAATTATATTATTATATAATTTTAAAAAAAACTTTTAAGTTTAGATATTAAAAAGTATTTGCGTAATATTATTAAGAGGATAATTGTTTTAAAACAATCAAATATGTAAACATTAAATAATTTATTAAATTATAATATTATTTAAGTAAAAATTTTAGTTTAATATATGTATATCATTTTTATTTTTTTAGTAAAATATGATAATAAATTTTGATGAAATGATTTTTAGTATGTAAATTAAAAATAGTTTTTTATTTTTCTTATTTTTGAAATTATAATTTAGTTAATAATAGTTAACATATTTACTTCTTTCTAGATTATAATTTTTGTTTTAATAAATTTATTTATTTTAAATTTGTTGAAAATAAATTAAAAATAGATTTTGTGAAGATTTTGTTGATTTAATTAAACAAACTAATTAAATTAAATTAAATATTGATATAACTTTCTAAAAATAAGAGATTTGATGTACATTGCGATTTTGTTTAGAATATTTTAAAGAAGTATTTAAACTGTAATCTAGATATATCTACTTTTTTAAGAAAATCTCAAAATCGTACAATAATTAATGACTAAACTACTCTTAATGAGAGATTATAATTTGTTTTTTTTATTGTAATGGCAATGTGAGGTAAATATTAACATTTTGTAAGGTTTGTTTTATAAATGTACTCTCCAAATAATAATAAGGAGATACCATTAGATCAATCATATATAAACTGATTTTATTTTAAAGATTATAATCTTACCTAAATTAACTTTATTTATTTATAGAAAATTGAATAAGTAAATATTACATAAAATTATAGCTGATTTTATTTTTTTCCTAAATTTGATTTTTAAAATTATTTTTAAAAAAGATATTGTTTTAACTTAATAATTAATTAGTAACATAAATATGTAAAAATCTTAATTTTAAAATTCAATTATTTATACAATAATATACTATTAAAATATTTAAAAATATTTGTTTAGTTGTTTAATTTTTTTAAAAATATTAAAAATATTTTATCATGCGTATTAACGCGGAAATCACCTAATAGAAATATTAAATTAGTTTGCCAACTAATTCTTCTTAAAATCATAGTAACAAGGCGCAAGAGATGAGAGCTTAGACCAATTGAACCAATGAATAAACGGTTCCTCCAAAATGTCCGTTTTGCCCTTGCGACTTCTCTGTTTGTTGTCCCTCACTACCAAAACAAGTTCTTTTATCTCGAAACTAGCCTTGGACAACAGAACGGAACCGAAGAACCAAATAGAACCGAACTAAAAAATGAGAACCGAAACCGAAAAAAGAACCGAATGGATCTTAAATTTTAAAACCGAGAAAATTGGAACTAAACTGAGAACCGAATGGGTACCCGAAATATCCGAAATATAATTATATACCCAAAATATTAATTATATTTAGATTTGATATAATTCAATTACTCATAATTACAATTATAAACTCAAAACTTTTAGTAGTTAATTTTAGACCAAAATAATCAAAATACTCAAAATAACCAAAATATCCGAAAATTCTTAGTTATTTTTTGGTTAAATCAGGTAGTTTGGTTATTTTTGGTTACAAATTAACCATTTAGAATCGAACCCGAAGGAATCCGAAATTTTTCGGTTATTTTGGTTCTAATTTGAAGTAATAATGCCGAACCGAACCGAACAGGAATCAAACCAAATTTTCATTCGGTTCCAAATGGTTCTAGTTTTCAAGAACAGAAAGAACCGAAAACCGAAAGAACCGAACCGAACCGAAGAACCAAATGTCCAGGGCTACTGAAAGCCAAAGCTTTCTTGATACAGAAGCTTTCTGAATCTACAGACCTATTTCTCACGAATTTACTACAGACTCTGATTCTCAAACTTGGGTTCGTGGGCGACACTTTCACTGTAAATCACCTCGTCAATAGTTATGTCAGGCTCAGAGAAATCAACACTGCACGGAAGGTGTTTGATGAAATGTGTGAACCAAATGTCGTTTCCTGGACTTCGGCTATTTCTGGGTATAACGACATGGGTCAACCTCTTTGTCTATGTTTCAGGAAATGCATGAAGATAGATCTGTGCCTCCCAATGAGTACACGTTTGCTAGTGTCTTTAAAGCCTGTTCGGCTTTGGCTGAATCAAGAATCGGGAAAAACATCCAAGCCCGTTTTCAGATTTCCGGGATCAGAAGTAATACTGTGGTGAATTCCTCTCTTGTTGACATGTATGGGAAATGCAACGATGTGGAAATGGCTAGACGGGTTTTCGACTCGATGATTGGTTATGGCAGAAATGTTGTTTCTTGGACCTCGATGATCACTGCTTATGCGCAGAACGCTCGTGGCCATGAAGCTATTGAGTTGTTTAGATCATTCAAAACTGCTTCGATGTCGGATAGGCCGAATCAGTTTATGCTGGCTAGTGTAATTAGCGCTTGCTCTAGTTTGGGTAGGCTGCAATGGGGAAAAGTTGCTCACGGGTTAGTTACTCGAGGTGGTTATGAATCAAACAATGTGGTTTCTACCTCGCTTCTAGATATTTACGCGAAATGTGGGTCTCTAAGCTGTGCGGAGAAAATCTTCTTGAGAATTCATTGTCATTCTGTTATATCATACACATCTATGATCATGGCAAAGGCAAAGCATGGACTTGGAGAAGCAGCGGTCAAACTATTCGATGAAATGGTTGGAAAGAGAATAAAGCCTAACTATGTAACATTACTCGGTGTGTTACAAGCTTGTAGCCATTCGGGTCTGGTTAACGAAGGCCTAAAATTCTTGAATTCAATGGCTGAGAAGCATGGTATGATCCCTGACCCGAGGCATTACACTTGTGTTGTTGATATGCTTGGAAGATTTGGCCGTGTAGATGAAGCTTATGACTTGGCGAAAACAATAGAAGTTGGAGCAGAGCAAGGTGCGCTTTTGTGGGGAGCTCTTCTTTCAGCTGGTAGGTTACATGGAAGAGTTGAGATTGTTGGTGAAGCGAGCAGGTGGTTAATTCAGTCGAATCAGCAAGTAACAAGTGCGTATGTCGCATTATCCAATGCTTGTGGCTGGAGGATGGGAAGATTCAGAATCCCTTCGATTAGAGATGAAGCATAGTGGAAATGTGAAAGAACGAGCTTGTAGCTGGATTGAGAATAAGGATTCAGTTTATGTTTTTCATGCTGGGGATTTGTCGTGTGATGAAAGCGGTGCGATTGAGAGGTTATTGAAAGATCTGGAGAAGAGAATGAAGGAAAGATGACACAGGGGAAGTAGTAGTATATCACTAGTTCATCGGTTTTTGTTGATGTTGATGAGGAAGCTAAAGAGGAAATGGTGAGTTTGCACTGTGAGAGATTGGCTTTAGCCTAGGGATTGCTTCATTTGCCTGCGGGATCAATGATTCAGATTATGAACAATTTGAGGATGTGTAGAGATTGTCATGAGTCTTTCAAGCTGATCAGTGAGATTGTGCAGATAGAAATTGTTGTTAGGGATGTAAATAGGTTTCATTGTTTCAAGAATGGATCTCTTGTCGTGATTTTTGGTGAATTCTTTACTAATTTAGATTGATTTTTTTGTTCTCACATATTTCGAATCATTCATAGTGAAAATATTGTTGTGGAAGCGGTTCAAAGGAGATCACTTATAATTAAATTATTCAAAAGAAATGAAACATAATACAATTAAACTAAGGAATTGAGGAAGTTATGGTTTAGATACAACTTTGACGGTATGTGAACAGAAGAAACAAAGTTTTAACCTTAAACTATAACAAAAACAAATACTTGGAAATACATTTGACTGGTTAAGAACTATTTATAGTTCACTCATACGGTTAAAAAAAGTGCAATAAAGCTTATGCAGCAATGCAAGCTAGCCATTTCGACTTGACATGAACTAAGCCAGGAGTTAACAACAAAATCACAGCCAAAAGTAAACTGAAGCTAAGCCTGTTTACACAGAAGGCCAGAAGAAGTGTTTCTACAGTCTACCGAACTGCAGCGTTTAGGAATGGCGAAGTAAGAACATCCAAACATCCCCAAAAGGAATATCAAAACAGAAGAGCATCTTGCATGGGTCCATATGCAGCAGAATAGAGATAACCGAAAACGAATGAAACATAACATCCAGACAGCAGAAGTAGCTTGAGGTTGCTACTTGCTACTTTGTTGGGTTCAATACGAACTTTGCAACAGCTAACATGTTGATATGAAACATAAACTTGGTGTACCAAAAAAGAATTCAGCTGAGTATGGATTTCTATAACTAAATCACACATAGGCTAACAAAAAAATTAGACAATGCCATAATGTTCCGGGGAAAAATAATAATTGGTGTAGCTGTAAACGTGAATCCATTGATGATGCCAGCTAGCGAAATTTTGGTTACGTGGACGGTGTCAAATTAGAGACCAAAGAAGTTGTGTAACATGCTTAGGGTTTAGGGTTCAAAGAGAAGCACTCTGCTGATCATTTGCTCAGTGAAAAGCTACTCAGCAGAATAAGATGAAATAATAGAGGGATACATACCTGACAGAAGCTGATTAGCACATGATCTTGTTATATCACCACAAAAAAAATGTAATGTTTCAATTCCAATAATACTTTGAACAGAACTGAAACAGGATTAGAGGGGCATAGAGCAGTGTCCTGTCACAACTCTTATCACTACCCAATCTTTGAAATGACTATATCTAAGAATCCTGCTACTCTTCTATAAATATTCTTTAGTTAGTCTTAAATACCCGGACACCAAAAAGAAGAAAGACCTGAAACAGGACTCAGAGAGTTACTGAGAACTTAGACCTTATGTCCTTATCTAGTGTCCTCTTTCCAAGTCTTCCTTTCCTAATCTATTCAAGGGTAATCAGCCCTGAACACTATGCTAATTAATAAGACTTTTCTATATAAGTTCATGAAACCAAAGGTAATCTAGATCCATGCTTCTGGGTTTCTCTTCTTGCTAAAACACTATTCTATTCTTTATAGGACCAGAGCCTATGTACAAAATAGATTCAACACTTTGGGCCACCGAATCTTGATGAATTTACAGCATCCATGGCAACCTCAATCATCTTTATAAGCGCTTCCACATCATGGAAACTGAAATCGATAACTTTCTTGATAGCAGTAATACAGTCTCCATGCTTTGTTTCTTCTAAAGTCACAGTGACTGCTCTAAAAGCATTTTGGGATTTTGCTGAGGCTTCCATTGCCAGATTCATGCTATCTGTCTGCACTAGATAAATATAATATATCAGCTATGTTTGGCACAGGAAGATAGATGACAAAGACATGCACAGCTCAGGCAACAGAAAGATCTTAGTTGTCCACAATCGACACAACTCCATGTTTCAATTCAGCAATCATATATTTAAACAGGGACAATGAAAAGAGACTGATATGTTCCAACTGCGCACACATCCGTCGGTCTCTTTCAGTGATTCACATATGGAACTCTATAAATATGTTCAATTGAAGTACTCTAGTACTGTAAAATGCTTGTATCAGGTGTTGCATCAAAGATGTATAGGGAATGCATATATAAAGAAATTAAACTGACTATTTTATCTTCCTCAACCAACTTAAAGGCCTGGAAAAGTTGAGATTTCAAAACTCAAAAAGCAGAGGTAAGAGACAACCCAGCTCGCTTTTTGAAATGTATCATGCCAATAATTGATGAACGTGGGATAACTTTACAAAGTCCAATAGCGGAACAAAATTTAGCTGGCTTCTAGCAACGGGGAGAAGGTTTCCAGCAACATGGGAAAGACCTCTTTTAGTTTTAGCAGACTTATCAATCACCCCTTGATGATTAAAACTATCGACATCAGATGCAGATGATGACGGTGATTCACCTGTAGAAACAATTATATGAACTTCCAGATATTAAAGCTATAAAAAAATATGTAAACTATGAAAGGTGGACATACTAAGCCAAAATAATAGGAATACATTGACTACTGCTGAGATAAATATCTTTATTAAGTGACCGAAACAAAATGTTAGTTGACTGCATGGTAGTGGACATCTTCTGAGAGAATTTTGACTCGAGCAAAAGAAACCACTGACGACTATTTTAGACAATGAAAACTACTATAATTCTGACTTAACCACATTGAAAAGATAACTTCCAGAAAAAAAGTTCACTCACTGATATGATCATAGATGCAATCATGCAAATCCAGTATTACCTTGAGGAGTCATCTGTACCATTTTTTGCAATTCATTCCATTCTCCACTCAGACCTAAACTTATGCCGCACACTAGCCTCATGCAAGCCACTTCTGAGCATTTATAGGCCAAAACAGCTGCAGCCATTTCTTGGCTCGTTTCATATTGATGGGCACAGCTTCTGTGACAAACAAGCAGAGTGTTCAATGACCACAAAATCATAAGAGAATCAACAGCATTCTGTCACCTTAAGACACTGATTCCTGAGCTCTGAAATGAGATAGAAAGAAACCAAATTAAAAGCCAACCCAAAACTGGCAGAAGAAAGACAGCAGTGATTCATACTACTGTTCCATCATTTGTTTCATTTGTTTATTTAAAGCAGATGAAACTTGAAGCTTCATACTACATTAGACGTAGGATAAAATTCTGACCTTGAAACAATCAGCAAGCTTTTTCAGCTTTTCAGCCTCTTGAAGTATATCATTCGCATCCTGGCAGGATCTTTCCTTAGTCTCATGAGCAATGGCACCCAAATTTTTTTATCCCAGCTCTATTTTCGAGGACGGTTTTCATACTTGTGCACAGTGAATCACCAAACTTTGGGTTCTGTTTACATACTTCTGGCTGTTTCCTGTTTCTAGGATGAGTTGGCGACAAACTCTCACAATTAGCTTCCTGGGATAGGGGTTTTCTATCGTTAACAATTCTACTCCCAGCATCACCATATTTCATGTTTTGTTTTTTCCGAGATATGCTCTCTCCAGCTGATGCAAGATTTGTCGGGCATGAAGACCTTGCCGGGGAAGAGGAAACTGATTCCACAGGAGATGCTTTTACTTTTTCCACATACATTCTTCCACTTTTATGTGATCCTAAAACCTTCGAAGAGCTTGCTGTTTCTACCCCAGAAATCTGCCCACTTCCACCAGAGAAATATCTACATGAGGCATCAGCATTCCGGTGTTCTTGAGAGCCATCAGCCTGAAACAATTCATTTCTTTGGTGTGCTTTAGATTCCTGAACTGAAATCATAGTTATTGTCGCCTTTACCATTGAGGGCTCTTTTTCATCACCATCTGCAAACAATTTTAAATTGTTCCCATCCTTACCCTGCTTGTAACCCATCAACCTTATTTTCCTCACAGGACTATTGATTCTACCATGAGCTTTTGTACACACGGAACCACTAGCAGTTGGCAGTTGAGGTTTGTGGTCAGGTTTGTTTTTAGATGCAAGTAATCTTTTCTTTGTGTCTCGCTCTACATCCAAAGTGTGAAAATCATTGTCATGACGCTTTGTTTTTCTCTCTGCTGGAGTCCATTCCGGATTTTGATTCCAATGTATTTCTTCTACTTCAATATCTCTGGCGAGTTTGTTGCCATCACCAGTCGTGATATGCTTGGAACCATCACTTTCTTGTTTGTCACCCTCCTTTTTCTTCTGATCTTTATCTGACAACCAGTACCTACAATAAGAACAAGTTATTTTGAAAAAAAGAAGCCCAAGTGCAGTGAAAATTTACTCTAGCTGTTGGAGGGCAAAACCGACCTGCTGATCGCCACTTTGTTTTCTGGTCAATCTTATCCTGAACAAAATCGTGCGACACACCAAAGTCAGTGGATATCTGAGTAGCATTAGGTGTTTCTCCTGGCAGCTTCAAGTTTTTAATTTTAAAAACATGTGGGTTACTTTTCATTGGCTTTGCAGCATCAACCAGGATATTGCTTGAAACTCCTTGTGATAAGTCTTTCATGTTAAACTTCTTTTCAATTGGATTCGGCAATGAACCAGAAGTTAAAGGTAGGTAGCTTTTATCAGCATTACTAGTATCAGAGAGGAGTTTAACATCAGTCTCAGGACCATGAGCCTCACTAGCATGAAAGGATTTAATAGCGTTTGTTGTCTCTTCCTCGCTGACACCACAGTGGTTCATTCCAGGCCTACAAGAGAATTTTAGGGAGGATGGTAAGGAGTTATGATAATATGATAACCTGAAGGTTCTGCACAAGGTTGAAGGACCAAATCCAGAAAGTAAGTAGAAGCGCTGTCAAAACAATTTTATATCTTTAATGCTTGACCAAGCCGTTCTAGGGAACAAGACCTTAACACGATTGAAAAGACTTCTACCATAAAAAACTATGAAACTTATTTCAAACTAATCATGATAGCGACTAAAAAGGACTAGTGCTTGAATCAAGAAAAGAGCACAGGATACAAACTTTGAATAGGAGATATATTAAAAAGCAAGGTGATATGGAATAATGTGATACTTACAGCCAGGTTTGCATGTTACACAACCACTTACCAGGCAGCTGCTCAGGTTTCAGGCCAAGGGGCAGTAGCCGCCATGTCTCACAACTATCACATTGCGCCCAATTGTCAAGGTCAAGACTGGTAGTAGAAGGTGCAACCGCAAAATCAAACCTAACGTCCATACTACTGTGACCTATATATGCAGCATCTTTGAAAGGCATCTTTGATAAAAATTTATCACCAAAACGATTTTTGCTACTTTTCTGTTGCAACTTTGACAAACATGTCTTTTTCTCCTTCACAGCATGCATCCCAACAACCTTTATTTTGTTTGATTTAGCAAATGCAACTCTGGGATCACTTTTTCCATCTTTTTTAATACCTTCCTGCAAGTTACTTTTTGTTGTAAGCCCATCAATAGTAGAACTTGCCGCACCTAAACCACAAGTTGACTTCTCCCTGGCTAGATGACCAGTGGAAAAAACTTTTTGCTTTTTCATCTCACCAATTGATGAAGTCTCATTCAAAGTGGTAGCTTTAAAGCAGTCTACTGCTTTCCTTCTCCTTCCACTTGGAGTTTCCTCACAACGTAAAACATCCGAAAACTTGTTCTTTGTCTGAATAGAAGGTTCCTTCCCTGTCTTAAGCACAGGTTGGTTGTCTGATAAGGTATATTGCTTCTCCTTCTCTTTCACAAGAAGTAGACTATAAGGAAGAGGCGACATCAGTAGATCCTCTGGGACAGGAATGACAGTCATTTCCTGTTTCATGAAGTTAAAAGTAAGTTGGCATCAATGCCGAACCACTTAATCCACACACAAACAAAAACCCGACAGAATGTGATATACCCGAAGAATGCGGGAAGGAGATTCACTTGTCTTCTCCATAGATGTATGTGGTAGCATTCTGCTACTATCATCATGGCCGTTTCGGGGTGGTGAATTTGGAGAACCATCGAGACCAAGATCCTTGCAAACCATCGTGACCTTTTGGGACAAGATTTCAGAACCCATTTTGATCCGAAACCTAATCGGCTTATGATCAGGCAAATCATTGCCCGGTATTCTTGCATTTCCTTTATTTATGGGAACCTTTCCAGGAGCTTGAGCCAAAAGAGATCCTGAAGTTTGATAGTTCTGAGGATCCTGATTACTTTCTAGTTTACAAGATGTAGCAGACAGTGATGTAAACTTCTGAACCACATTCTGCGCAAACAATATTTCATTAGTACTCATATTTAAACTACTTATAATACCAAGAAAGCAATCACTAAAAGGTCCAGATTCCTTCAAACCTCAAAAGAATCCATAATGGAGAATACAGAAACAACAAAGTATTTTCAATACCATATTTCTTTTTATCTTCACATCGAATTGAGAATTGTTGTTCTCATACCTTTCCGGGTAAATTATTAGAAAATCTCTGGACGGCATGATTCCCTAGGGAACTCCTTTGACATGATGGTACAGCCAGCGAACGTTTGTAAGTGGGCAAAAATGATCCATAGTCACAGATCTTTGGACCTGACCAACCATATCATTCTTTCAATGACATTTCATCTCAATATACTTTCTCACTAAAACCATAGTTAATATTACTTACCAAACAGGTTCAGGGCTCCCACTTCGAAATCTTTTTGCAAGTGGCCAAGTACATTCTGTACCTTCTTGTCCTTCGATACACAAAGCAACAAAACTTGATTTTAACAATGCAGAGCACATATATAACAAAATCAAGTGGCATCATTCTGAAGGTTAAAAAATTCAACAGAATATTAGATACCACGCAAAGAAGAAGACTTTCGCAAAAAAAAAAAATACAAAAACAGAGAAGAAATGCGTATCCACACTTATAAAACATACTACGTTCCCCATAGAGAATGCATACAAGCGAGATTTCATATGCTACAAAAGATGCATAGTTCTTCAAGCTGGAACTCAAAACTCTAGAACAAGCAAGATACATAGCATTTGTAATATCTTATAAAAGCTATATCTAACTGAGCTAAGATGCAGAAAACTTAATCGGCATTGGCCTTACAAACACAGAGTGCTATTCATATAATCTTAACACTTCCAGTACAACCTTGATAACTTGCAGAACTTACTAGTTTAGCCCATAAGAAAAAAACTAAACATCATTAACCAAAAGACCTTCAACTTTCAAGTTAACAAAACCCAACATTGTAATTAGCTTTTCAATCTATACACATAACACCACACAAAGAACAATTCGTAACGAAATATCACAAACAAGAAGCTCACAATGTAGGAGAGATCAACGTCAAGATCAACAACGCCTTCATCAGAAGAACAATTCATCTCTCCTTCTTCAAGTTCATAATCCTCTCCCATCTTCTACAACTACAAAAACCCTAAATATAACCCAATTTCAAACCCTAATTAATACTACTTCCTAAACCCCAACACACACTAACTCTGCCGCCACCAAACCGTCTCGAAAATCCAACATTGCCCAGAATCTCAAAATACACACAAAAAAAAAAAAAAAAAACGCGAAACAGTCAGAGTATCACGCAAAATCCCTAAATTTGTTCAATCTGCAACCTAAAGGGCCAATTTGATTGTTTAAAACGCGAAATTAGTCGCTCAATCCCGTTTATTAAAACTCGAAACCACGATCAAACTCGTTCGATCAAAGAGCGTGAAGTTGAAAAGGACGATTCGATCACTGAGTCGAGTTGTGATCGAGTCAAGGCGGCGAAGTGCGGTTTACGGAAGGTTCGGCGGCAAGCGTCTCCGAGGTTGTTTTGCAGACAAAAGAAGATTGTTTAGTTTTGGAGGGTTCTTCTTTGATTTAATCATTAATTAATTAATTAATACTTTTAATTTGTGATTTCCCTATAATTCGTATCTATCATTTAAAGCTTCAGAAATAACTTACACTTTGCCCCTTCTGTTTCTTAGATTTTATGGGATATCGCTTATCATTTAGAAATAAAATGGGATCCCCCTATTTGAAAGAAGTTGGATCGGAGTTCTTATTTGGTGGTTTGTAATTGTAACGATATTTGTATTCACCATCTGGATTCAGAGTTTTGAGCCCATAAACCATTAATTTTAGAGTAATGGTTTAGAGTTAAGTCAGTTAAATTGACATCTGAATAACTAAAACGTAGTATGAAATGGACAAAACGGTTCGAACGAGTAAAATTTTGAGAAAAAATGAAACTGTGAAGATAAACAACATATAACAAAAGTTAGTGATTTAAGAGTTAAAAAAAGTATAACAAATATCAAATTTCAACTAGTCTTTTCTAATTTTCAATAGATATAATTTTTTTTCAAAATATGATTATTTAGTCGATAAACCTAATCCACACATTTTTATGATATTTTTTGGGATTTATTCAACAAAATATTGAAACGGAGATACCAAATTTTATAATTTTAGATAAATATATTACTATAACTGTAAAATTAGACGAAACATGTGGAGCAAACCTACTCACTCCGATATGGAACATATATGTAGTAAAATTCTAAACCCACTAAAATTTTATTCTATCGAATCGATCACGATGGATTATGGATATAATGGGTTTTGTTTGTAAATTTACTAGGTGGACTCTCATATATAGTTTTTAATTAAAATAAATAAATAATCTATATATATGTAGATTTTATATACTTAACAAAACTATAACTTGTGAAATGTATTGTATTTTAATTATAAGTGGAATTATAATACTTTGTAAAATATAATTGTTTTCTCTCAAATCAACCATAATATGCCCAAAAAAAGTGGTATTGTCACTTGCCTTTTCGGCTGTAAATCTGTTTTTTTAGGTCTGGACTTTTGGTTTTTTTCGTTTATTCGGATCGACTTTTTCGGTTTTTCGGTTTTTTTCGGTGAGAGATATTTGTGCCGAACTAAACCGAATTAGAGTTCGGTTCGGTATTCGGTTTTTAGTAAAAAAAAAAAAATCCAAAAAATTTATAAAATCGAAATCCAGAAAGAACCGAAATAACTGAAATAAAACCGAAACAACCGAAATAAAACCGAAACAACCGAAATAAAACCAAAAAACCCGAAATAAAACCGAAATAAACATATGTCTAAACCGAGAGAAACCGAGAGTCATGCCTTATACTGTAAACCGAGAGTAATGCCTTATAGTGTAAATCGAAATTTTGGTTAACCGATCGGTTATTGACAAATAAACCGAAAAAACCGAAAACCGAAAACCAAATAAAATCTCACTGAAAGAACCGAATACTATTGAGTTTGTGTAACCGAAAACCAAAAAAACCGAACCGTAACCCAAAAAACCGAAAGTCCAGGCCTAGTTTTTTAAAATAAATTATTAACTTTAAATTTTAATAACACTTTAAAATTTGAAGTAATTAAATTTAGCAACTAGTACGTGAAGATCATTTTCTATTCGCAGAAGGAATTTAAGTTTCTCATATGTCATCTATGGGTCTTGTTGTGTCTAAAGCCATTGCGAATAAGAGAAAAAAAATTCTATCACATCGTAGCCACGTCTAATACAATTGGATAAACTGTCTCGATATGAACAGCTTTATGGGTGAACACTGAACAGTTAAGTGCATTAACTGCGTTTAAAATTATCAAAAACGCTAGTTGTAAGTTGTTACCTCATTCCATTTTCGGATTGCAGATTCTGCAGATCGGTCTCAAGACTTACGATATTTATTTGGTATATTGATTACCTTTTGAATAATATTATACATATGTGGGATTTTCCAAATTCTTTGTTTCCACGAATTTAATTCTTAAATATTTAATAATTTTTTTTTTTGTCAACTACTTTAGTGGTTTTAATAATCTCTTAACATCGTAGGGAGCAGAGTTCGAATCCCGAACCTGCAACTTAATGTGATGAGTTTTCAGAGGTGGCCACCATTGTGTCACTTGACTCCTACAAAAAAAGAAAAATAAATAATTATCATTCATCAATTTTGGTATGTTTGTTAGCTTTCCTTATCAACGACAATATATGAATGGGGATTAATTTTGTCTATTTTCCATATCATTAACAAAATGAAAATCATGAAATATAAGAAACTGTGGAAAACTAAGATTTGAATCTTGCATTTTTTTTTTTAATTTTAGTTGATTGAACACTTGAATGCAAAGTTTGAACTATAAACAGTTTTCTAACATAAACTAAAGTGGTTTAAATCGATCTCAAAGTATGATTGGAACCAAGTTTCGATTTTGATGAATCGAGGTATTCATCACCTATTGTAATATTCTTAATTTGTCGTTGCAGCTGATGCAGAGTTGTGGGTTGTCTTTATACTACGTCATTGGAAATTGTGTTCATTGGCGTAAATTGGCGTTAATTGGTAAGCATCATGGCCTTTCTTTTAGCAAGTTAGTGATGTAATTTTTCACCGCGGAGTGATCTAAGTTTATTTGTTCCTGTCTCTGGTCTCATTCCATGTGCTTTGCAAGTTGTGACTTTGTTCTTAATTCCAGAGTCCCCTAGACTACTGGTATGTTTAGCTTAACGATTGACCCTTTTTCAAAAGTTTTGATAATTTATATCAAAAAAATGTGGAAAATTGATGATTCAATATTGTTTATAAATGGTATGTAGGGAAAATGGAGACGCGAGAAAGAATGTAGAGCTCCATTACAACTTCTCCGTGGAGATGATGCAGATATATCTGAAAAAAGCCAACACTATCAAGGTATTACAACTTTTCACACATCTCTCATACAGCATAATTCTTCAGCTGTTGCTTCTAGTGAAGATTTTGAAACACCTCTTTGAAAACAACATTCATGGTTTGCTTTTGTGGTTTACCTTTCTTGTCTGTTATAAGAATCTTCAATCCTGCTTTTGACTTAACTCTAGATATTGCAACATATAGTTGACCAAGAGAGAAAACTGGTCTAGCCAAATAAAGTCCAACACACTCTAGTGTCTGTCCTTGACTCTTGTTGATGGTCATTGCAAAAGCCACAGACAAAAGAAATTGTCTACGCCGCATTTTGAAAGGCAATCATGTGTCTGATGGTGTGATCAACATCCTAAGAATCAGAACTATCTTTCCAACTCTTTTACCTGTAATAACTCTAGCTTCAACGACATGATCAACCATTTGTGTGATATGTAGCCTTGTCCCATTGCATAAACCTGCTTTAGGATCGATGTTTCTGAGCAACATGACCGGACAACCAATTTTGAGTCGCAAACAATGGTTTGGCAAACCTGATACTCTGACACTGTTTAAGAAATCCGGAGAATAGACAGGATTGTTTGTAGAACATGTGTCAGAAAGGTCTATACTGTCAGAACTTAGGTAGATTCTTTCTTCACCTAAAAAAAAAGTTCAGATTATATTCAAAGTTGTATAGAAATAAAATAAGTCCATGATAAAACTACAGTAAATGCGATATGTTAACTAACCATTCAACATTGCGAGCATATGATCATTTATGGAGTTCACATCATCATTTGTGGGACACATGATTGCTCTTCCTTGAAAAAATTTAGGATCATTCTCCTCCATAAAAGAATTACCACAAATTGCATGTATTATTGATTCGATCAGATCATTACCCTCAGTAATAAAAAACTCTCATGGGATGCCAATTAGAGCAATTCCATCATTAGGCTGTGCAATCTTCCCATCTTCAACATCTAATATCCACTTTGAAAATTCTTCAATATCCAGCTTTTCGTGCTCAGTAATGCTGGAAAGAAGTCTCATGTTTTTTGTTAGCCTCAAAACTTTGCAATGTTCCCAAAGGTAAGAAGAGTTAAGCGCAGCAAACACAATCTCTTTCCTACCAGCACCGTTTATAATAGGCAATACTTGTCTGAAATCACCTCCGAAAACTATAACTTTACCACCAAAAGGCTTGTTCTCTCGACTATTTATAATATCCATCAAACTTCTATCCAAAGACTCAAAACAATGATTGCTCATCATTGGAGCTTCATCTCAAATAATAAGTTTTGTCTTCTTAACCAATTCACCAAGATCTGATCCACGTGTCATAGAACATGTAGACCACTCATTAGAATTTATAGGAATCTCAAACCTTGAGTGTGCAGTTCTCCCACCTTCTAAATGCAGAGAAACAATACCGCTGGATGCGACATTCAAAACAATGTCTTCTTTTGATCTAATAGCAGCTGATAATATTTTTCACAGAAAATTTTAACCAGTTCCTCCAAAACCATAGACAACAACACTCCGTCTCTGTCATGAAACACAACATCCATTATCTCATCATAAATCTTCTTTTGCTCTAAAGTCATCATAGTAAACCATTCATCATGCTTCTCTTTCAAATATGCACGGTTGTACTTGCGTTCATCCAATATCAATTGATTGCACTTTTCAACACCGTCTAAAGATACATGTGGCATAGATTTAAATCTTGAAAGTGAAGTTCCATTTTTTGCTAGCAGCTTCTCTATCTCTTGAAGAGTAAATTTATGTTTATCCTCATCACTCAAAATAAGATCCGCAAAGATTTCAAACAATATAAAACTTACTAATTAACAGGAATTTATAAAATTATTAAGTGTAAAAACTATTATAATGAACAGAATTATGAAACAGCATGAACATTTTTATATTAAAATAATTATTGGTGTTTTTAAATGATTTTGTTTGAGTGGCAAAAACCTAGGAAAAGAGCTCATAAAAATTTAAGAACATATATAAAAGCAAACGTGATATATTGGCAACAACGAAATGAATTGTAAGAACGTATTCATGAGCTCCGTGGTGATTACTTCAATAGTCATCCTATTTCTCTTGGTTTCAGGTTAGTATCTTCGTGTATGTTTTTATAGCAAACTATGAGAAATATCAATATATTGTATCATACACGTAAATCATATTATAATTAGTAAACTATTTATGTGATTTGGACTTTTAATAAAAATTCTGTGTATTCTCGTGTTATATGCATTAAATATTTTGATAGCCAAGTAATAAGTAAACATCCGTATAACACAATTTGATTATAAATAGATCATAATTAGTAAACACACGTAAAGCAGATCATAGTTTAATAAACATTTTGATATATACGTTGGATTTTGTTCATGGATTAACATAGGTCAACTATCAACACTATCCACTCTTAAAGTCTTGTTTTAATTATATAGCTGTTAGAAAATGAAACTAGATCTAATCGTTTTGTTCTCTAGTTAAAACTTCAAATTAACAGAATAGGATGAAACTTCAAATCATAAGTAAATTAATCTAAAATGTTTACCTGGATGTTTCCATTCAGCTCTTTTTCTGCGCTCAATATCTTCAGATAGAATCATCCAACTTTTTCTCAAACCATCTCAGGTTTGCGCAAACTATCTGAAAGTAGCATAATCACAAATAGTCTTCGTACAAACTTTGGAGAGCACCAGAAGATGGCTTCTTTAATACCATTGATATACTCTTGGTCATCATCTAGCAAACCTAAAGCAAAAACAGCATCTCTGAATGATTTACGAACAACACCGTTTACAGTTTTCAGATCCTTATAACATGTAGCTCCTCTTTTGATGTTCAAGAGAATTCTCAAATAATAAGAATCCTCTACTGCACTCGACACAAAATTAATTCTTCCTACAGCAAATCCCCTTTCTCGTGGCGAAAACCTTTTATCTTTGCCATTCCAAGTAAACATGTTAGGAATTTCTTCCTATAAGAGCTTGTTGAATCTGGCTCTATCTTTTTTCGACATTTTCCTTTTGCCCGTGTTGCAACATCTAGAATCTTCTTATTCAGTTCAAACCAAGCCAAAAATTGTGTTCCATCATTATCTAGCCAATCAATAACACTTTCTGTTGTTTTACCTTCCTTGTAAAAAACAGGCTGCTTACCTTCTTCATGAAAAGTAAGCTTTACAACCGGTATTGTTCGATGATGTATAGGAAACTTTAATAGCCTCCACATAGCTTCACAAGCAGATACATATCTGTAAAAATGTCAAAATGAATAAGCAATAAGTAAACGAATGTTTAATACTTCAATTAAGCCTTATGTTTAAAAGTAAAAGATACATTAAATGAAATAACCTGCAATCAAAAAAGTCTTTCACTTCGTCCTTTTCTTTTTTACTCATATTCGTTCCATCATTTTTATGAGGCTCAACAGCAATTGTAACACGGTCATGTCCTTTGTGAATATACTTAAACAGATATTTTACTGAACCTGATTAGTTGCACCATTCCACGTTTATGTGAGCTCGATAACGAAGAGATAGAGTCTCATTATATGGGATGACATATCGGTTATCACACTGAAAACCATTCTTCTCGACGTAAATACTAGTAACACGTCTTCTATAAACGGGAAATCCTTCTTTATCAACCATAGTGGTGCTGTTAAAGTTTTTTGGAAAAAAACTTTGAACATTTTCCATCGACCATACATGGTGAATTAGGATTAACAACACCACATGGTCCATGAATCATACATTCTTTAACCACTTCGTACATTTCTGGTTTCTTCACTTTATCTGGAATCTCAGCACAAATTATCTTATCAATGTCATCGGCAGTAGCAAACTTACAACTGGAGTGCATGAATAACAATATATGTGCATGTGGAAGACCTCTTTTCTGAAACTCGATTGTATACATGGCTGAAGAAAAACAAATAATAGGAAACATGAAAGAAATATAATAGATATAACTCATAGGTAAATATGTTATATATATTATATATAATAAAAAGTAGAAGTAAAATTACCTGATACTGTCTTTCCAAGAATACGCTTCACGGTTAAATCATACATTAAATTATCAAGCTTCATCTTGAAAATTCTGCAGATGATGTCTGGTCTATCATCAGACTTCAAATTGCGCTCTTTACAAAATCTAACTATTTCAGGCCACTTTGGTTTGCAAGTAAACGTGATGAAAAGATCTAGAAATCCAAAATGTTTGCAAATAGCCATTGCATCTAAGTAATCCTGTGTCATATACCTTGGGCCGCCTGTAAAAGAAGCTGGAATAATAACTTTTCTACCTTGGTTGTCGAGATAATCGTTTCCAGCAATAGATGCATTTCAAACTGATTGTAAGTTAGAACTCCGAAATTTCACCTGATTATTTTTAACATATCTCAGCCTGACTGAGTCAACCATAGTGTAAGCATCAACAATAAACTATTGGAGCAAGCGCTTAGAACGAAGTAAAACATGTTTTTCATGTTTCCTTTCTTGAAGACGGAATGCAAACCATTGTCTTATACTTATGTCTTGCTGTTTATTTCCACCTCTCGGATTTATCTTAGCTTTCTTTATACCAGGTCTATAACCATTTTCTCCATATGGAAATAACAGAGGATACTGTAGTGCTAGATAAGAAACATGGAGCTCACTTATTCTTTTTAGCTGCCCAGATGTCTTCTGTAGAACGATATCGCTTTTATCCATATTTTCGTTAAAATCTCCTGGTATTAATGCAACAACTTTAGATTGGGTAGGTAGATTATATGTCCTTCCATCAGCTCTGCGATTGGCAATAATCCTCATGTGAAAACATTCTTTTTCATTAGTATTAAATCTATCTCTCGCAAATCTAAACGCCTCAACATGAGGGTTGATCTCATTTAAAAGCTTGATGATATCTTCGATGATTTCTTTTCTGAACTTTGGTTGTGTAGAACCTTTCACGGGTATTTTTTCCTTGCTGAAAATATTTTTTGAAATATAAATATATAAGTATATTTGTTAAATGATAAACTCTAGAGTATAGTTTTTAAGAGAGCATTTAAAAATATTACCTCATGATGTTCATTTTGTTCTCAATCTCATTTAGTGTCAATAATATAGAGTTGTTGGAACTTTGGATAATCCAGGTTTTGGTTTTATAGCCCCCATCAAATGATAGTTTTCACCTTGCAAAGCAAACACTTGAGGCCCACGTCCCTTTTTAACACTATGATTCACTTTTCCACCAATAGATGTAAATGAGAAAATCATGTTGTATGCTCTGATATTTTCTCTATAATGTATAGAGAGATCATCATAACTTGTAAGCAAACGCCACAACAATTCAGGTGAATTCTTGAGTGAAGGCAACACAGTTTGTCCTTGCAAACAACATCCTGAAAATTTGGGATTTTTTAAACGCCTCCTCTTGTTAAGGTGTTTCCCATACCAAAAAATAGCACCACAGTCATCACAGAGATATACCGGATCACCTTCATCAACGTAACATAAACACAACATTAACAATGAATGTTAGTTTCTGATTATAATAACTTTAAAATATACATTTGTAAATGCATGTGAATAAATAGATACCACTATTTTTGGATGAATCATTCACAGGCGAGATCTTAGGTAAACCAAAAACAGTTTGCAAACTATTCTCTATCATTGAAAGTATATGAAACCGTTCTTTAGCTTCACATATAACTTCATCATTGATTTCATTAAATCCTTCGGCATATTCATGCTGGTCCTCTTCAGAAGAGCTATTTTCTTGACTACTGCAATCAAATTCTTGTCGATAGTTATCTTCACAATCTCCTGTAATATTTTTACATGTGCTTAGCTAATAAATTTATAACAGTTTAACTAAATTAAACATGTTTTAACTCAAACAAATACATAATCGGATTGGTAAAAGTTCTATTTTTAATTCTAGGATATATTCGAATTGCTTTCAATCTAACTTGTGTATGTAAAAATCCATTTTCGAATTGCATTTAATATTGGGATATGATAATAATGATATCCCGATTTCTAGGATATATTAACAAATATGAGATACTCCTAAAATTCGGAATATTCGTTTTTTTAAAGAATAAATCAAAGTTTTTTAAATTTGGTGTTTTTATAAAAAATATTGGAAGTTTTTAAAATTTGGTAACAAAGTAATTTGTTAATAATTCTAAAATTCGGAAAATCTACAACTTTTAATATTAGGATATGATAATAATGATATCCCGATTTCTATGATATATTAACAAATATGAGATAATACTAAAATTCTAAAGATAATTATATTTTAAAGTTACTATTTTTAAAGTTAGTTCCACGTAAATATTTTTAAAGTTAGTTCCGATTTTTAAAACCAGCAACCGATTGTTTTATATAATAATTACCTATTTATTATATAATAATTAAATGATTAATAAATAATGACTAAAATATTCTTAATAAATGTAATGGCAATGTGATGTAAATATATACACTTTTTAATGTTTATTTTATAAATGTACTTCCCAAATAATATATAGAGGATATCTTTTGTCATATATTTAGTATATTTTCTTTTATTTTAGTCATGGTTTGCTTATGTTTTGCTTAGAGTTTGCTTATTTTTGTCTACGTGTTTTATTTTTCTCTCTTATTTCAGTTTTAAAACATTTATAATGCGTTGATAGATTTGTAGTAGCAAATATTTTCTCATTAAGAATTAAAAGAAATTTAATCCGATGTCTTGGAAAATATATGATATAACTATATTGATTTTGCATAATTAATAATTAATTCTAAAGAAAGATAGTGTGGATCCTTTTAAAATTTCCTGTAAAGGATGATATTTTTATAATTTACACAGTATCCAAAAAACAATTGTCATTAAGATGAATCTAATCTATAGAAAATTGAAATAAAACTTATTGATCTATTGAAAAAATGTTTTCTACAACATTGAGATTGAAAAAAAAATTTAGGATTCCAGAACAACATAATTTTGATCGATGAGGCAAAGAAGGTCAAATCTTTCAAACCCTTGTTCAAGGATCTCATATCAAATATGGAAAGACTATTTCTGCTAACGGAAAAGATCGATTCGTTGCGAAACAAGCTAGACCATGGTGATGGGGACCTAAAGGAACTGAAGGAGACGATGATCAGAGTTGAGACTGTGGTTCAGAAATGTTCACGCGTTCTATGGTACAGTTTAAAAAAAATCTAAGTTCACAAGACAAATCGAGCAAGTAAATAAGGATATGCTTAAGTTCTGTCAGCTTGATATACAACTTCTTCAATACATGAACCAATTACAGTCTACGGAAGCTCCCTCTGTTTCATAATTTAAGATGTTTTAGCAAAAAATATTTGTTTTAAAATATAAAAATTTCACATTTATCAATAGATTAATAAGTGAAATATGACTATAAACCAAAATTTCATTTGCCCGTTTTTGTCCTCTACAACTAATATATATATATATATATATATATATATATATATATATATATATATATTAGATTCTGACTCGTGCTTATGCACGGGTTAAGGTTTTCATTTAAATTGTTTTTAAATTGATATTTTAAAAGTAAGTGATTTTGTTGTAGGAATAAAAATATAAATTTATGTTTTATTCATATTACATATTTATTTTAGTATATTATGTTAAAAGGTATATTCAGTAATATGATATTGATCAATATATAATTTTTGTCTTATGTCAATGATCAATATATCATATTTTTTTTTATATCCACGTTGGGTCCATTTAGTTGATATTAGTTTATTTTCATATTTTTCCTATTAAATATTTTTTAGCTTCATTTTGGTCAATTTTGTTTTTTAAAACAAAAAAACTTGTATACTATAATTAATTCTGGAAAATTCTTTGTAACAACTCATTAATTTTTTTTTATACAATAAGAATAAATGTACATGGTAAGAATAAATAAACAAATGAATAAGATTTATAAATATTAAATTATAATTTGTATACAATTAATTTGTATGCTACAGCACGGACATTTATTTATTGTAAATTATATAAAAAATATCCATTTGTTCTACATCACACTTAGACAATTATAAATAGAATCATACTCGATGATATTTTTGTATACAGCTTCTATTATTAGCTGACGACTGTCGAAGATTGAATGTTAGGTGTATAGCTTTATAAAAATTATTATACACAAGAAGATAAAAGTTCCGATTTTTAATACTAATTATATATTCGAAAATATTTGTTTTTTTTGTTTAAAGAAACAATAATTATCAAGTAAATTATCTAGTAAATAATTTCCATATTCGAAACAAATATTATTAACAACTAAATTATCTCGTAAATAAAACTAATTTTTATACCTAATAATATTACCAATTTCTAAGTTAACATAATAATTACTGATTTTTTATATACTAATTTTCATATAAAGCTATTAAATATAAATGTTAACCAAAAATTTAGATCCAAAAGATTTTTAAAGTTAGATCATAACTTGATACTGATATAACTACGATATCAATGGTGTTGCCTTTCAACTCTTCCTGTCGTAACAGTAACTCATTTTTTAAAACAATTTGTAAACCTAAACCTAGAGAAAAAAGAAATTTGCTGAAGCAATGATAGCTAAAAAGAATTTCCAATCATTATTAAGGTGATATAACGTAGCAGATGTTAAGAAACATCAAAACAACATCACAAAACCAAGTCTGCAATCGGACCAGTCACCAAGCAGAAGAAAAATCCTAAATGCCTATGAACTCAAAAATATTAAAAAACATCAGCGAATGATAGGGGAGCTTTTGCAGCCAAAACCTCTGATTTCTCCTTCTCCAGCTGAGCTTCCAGATCTAAGCATTTCTGTTTCACATAATAAATAAAATTAAATTTAGTCGATGGAGGCACACAACAATGACGATTTGATTAAACGTTTAAAAAATAAGTACCTTCTTAGTCGATGGTTTTACAATACTAATTCACTTTTTTTTCTTCCTCTTCTCTCTCTCAAACCTTGAAAAAAATAAGAGAAGATTAAAAAAACCAATTGAAATCAAGTGAAAGTAATGGTGATTAGTACCAACAATAATATTGAAATCAAGGTTTCACCAGCAATGAGGATTTGAAATCAAGGTTTCACCAAATAAATATAATTTTATTTAGTAGATGGAGGCACACAACAATGAGGATTTGATTAAACGTTTTAAAAAATAAGTACTTTCTTAGTCGATGGTTTAACAATACTAATTCACTTCTTCTTCTTCTTCTTCTTCTTCTCTCTCTCAAACCTTGAAAAAATAAGAAAAGATTAAAAAAAAACTATTGAAATCAAGTAAAAGTAATGGTAATTAGTACCAACAATAATATTGAAACTGATTTTTTAAGTTAACATAATAATTACTGATTTAGTTCCGATTTTTTTAAAGTTATATTTTAAAGATAAATATAACTTAAATATTAAAATATGATTATATTTTAAAGATAAATATATTTTAAAGTTAATATTTTTAAAGTTAGTTCCATGTAAATATTTTTTTAAGTTAGTTCCGATTTTTAATACTAATTACATATTGGAAAATATTTATTATTTTAAAAGAAACAATAATTATCAAGTAAATTATCTCGTAGGTAATTTCCATATTCGAAACAAATATTATTATCAAGTAAATTATCTCATAAATAAAACTGATTTTTATAATAATAATATTTCTGATTTTTTAAGTTAACATAATAATTACTGATTTTTTTAGTTCCGATTTTTTTAAAATTATATTTTAAAGATAAATATAACTTAAATTAAATATATAATTATATTTTAAAGTTAATATTTTTAAAGTTCGTTCCACGTAAATATTTTTTAAAGTTAGTTCCGATTTTTATGCTAATTACAGATTTTATAAATACCATTAATTACCTATTTATTATATACTAATTAAATGATCACATAATAACTAATGACTAAATAGCCTTAATAAGAGATTAAAGTTTGTTCTTTGATGTAATGGCAAAATGATATAAATATATAAACTTTTTAATGTTTATTTTATAAATGCACTTCTCAAATAATATATAGGAGACATATATATATATATTTATGATTAATGTGATTAAAATACTATATAAAAAACGGAAATAAAATGATTTGGTCAACTTAAATTTGAGAATTTATTAATCTAGTATATTATCTTTTTAAACATCACTAGACTTTTCATAAACAGCTAAGCGCTTGCCGACAAAACACAAACAAAAAAGACTTAAAGTTTCAATTTTGATAAGATACGAAACGCCGCCGTTTTGCTTAAGTACTTAACATAAGTCATTTTCTCTCACTGCTTCTTCAAGGAGAAGAGTTTAACCTGTGTGGACCTTCACATTTTACAACTGTTGATTGGTATGTTTGGACTGTTAATCATTGGCTTCAGGATTGATCTTAGGATGTAACTTTCGTTTTCGTGTATGATCTGTGACGTTTGTTGATTATAAATATAGCTCTTGTGGATCCTTTTGCTTTTTTTTTTTATCTGCGGTAATACATTTTCTGATATCATTTAGCATGAGAGTAGAATGAAAGTTTTATGTTATGAGGTTTTTTGATTCATCTGGTGGCTAATGATGCGTGGTAGGACTTTCGTTATCAAGCAAAGCTCTTAACTGCACTCATTCTATAGTTCATGGATTTGATTCTGTTTTGACTTAATACGCACACTTTACTATAAATACAAACAAATGCATTAACAAGTGAGCCACAAGATGTAGGCCCTTTGCATCTTCTTTTTATGGCATTAAACTCCTGAAACGTAAAAATAGTAATTGGGAATATCATCCTTTGAATGAAACAAATTGATATTTAGCTTCTACCTACTCTGTAAATTTCCTTTTGTAATTATCAACATATCTGTGTTTACAGAAGAACAACATTAATCAGGCATACCAATCATCTCCAGTCAATCTAAGCTATTTGATATTTCCTTAAACACCGTTCAATCGCATCGGGCATCTTAAAATCCAGACTCTAAATACCACAACCCATTATAATCAATACAGATCATTTTCATATCAATGCCATCTAATCACCCAAAAAATTGAGGAGAAATAGCTGACTATATGAAATTTCCAATTGTGAGGAATGAAATATAAACCAAATAGAAAAATTAAACGGTGAATTATTACTTCTTCTAGAGGTGAGGACTTGGGTTATGAGAAGTCATCGAGTCAATGATAGAGAAACACTGTGGGAATCTACAAAGAAATTTCAAGGAACTTCGGTTCAGAGAAATACCAAGAACGGTGGAACCTGCACGACCGCTAAAGCTGTGGCTCACAAGTTTTCTGTGAAAAGATAAACATTCTCTATATACAAAGCCTCTCTATTAATCCTTACCCACCCTCACATAGCCTTCTTATTGGATCTGTAATCATAAATCTTCTCTCAATCGTAATAATGGCTTCTTCTTCTTTAATTCCTTCTTCTTCGTTGTCTCGAAACTGGGAATATGATGTGTTTGTGAGTTTCCACGGTGTAGATGTACGCAGAAACGTTCTTAGTCACATTGTGAAGGAGTTCAAAAACAAAGGAATCAACCCGTTCATTGATAACGAGATCAAGAGAGGAGAACTTATTGGCCCTGAGCTCAAAAAAGCAATCCATGGTTCCAGGATCGCGATTGCCTTGCTCTCGAAAAGATACGCTTCTTCGTCGTGGTGTCTTAACGAATTGGTGGAGATTATGAAGTGCAGAGAAGAGTTGGGTCAAACGGTGATTACCATTTTCTATGAAGTAGATCCAACTGATGTAAAGAAGCAGACCGGAGCTTTTGGGGATGTCTTCAAAAATACTTGTGTCGGTAAAACAAAAGTGGTTATTGATAAATGGATTCTAGCTCTAGCTGAAGTGGCGACAATAGCCGGTTTCCATTCAAAAAATTGGTTCGTCCTCTCAATTTCCCACTTGCTTTTAATTTTTCTATGTTCTAAACTCTTTCCAAGGTTCGTTTTCCGTTTTAGAAATATTTCGGAAACAGAAACTCTCGGAAATATGAAAAATATCACAGAAACACGATTCCTAAAAAAAATTATATGGAAACTCGCGTTTTTGTTTTGGAACCGTGATGGAATCTTACCTTATAAATTTAGATACTTAATAACACTTGGAAATATTAGGATTTGTGATATATAATATTTACTTTTGTACCTTTAAAAAACCTAATTCATTTAAGATCCTCACTTGCTTTTAATATGTTCTAACACACCTACACCTATATATATATATATATATATATATCTTTGAATCATTTGAACAACATGCAGCCAAGAGAAAGTCATAACTTCTGAGTGTGCATGTGAGTTCTTAGTGATTACTAACAGGATGTATAAATTGATCAATCTTTGTTTTAGTGTTGATGACGCTGCCATGATCGACGTTATCACCGCTGATATATTGAAAAAGTTGTTTAATTTCACGCCATCAAGTGATTTCAACCGCTTTATTGGGATGGGAGCTCATTTGATAAGGATGGAACCGTTGCTACGCTTAGATTTGGATGATGTGAGGATGATTGGGATTTGGGGTCCTTCGGGAATCGGTAAAACCACCATCGCCAGATGTCTATTTAGCGAATTCTCCAGCCGTTACCAACTTAGTGCGTTTGTGGAGAATATCAATGACCCACCTTGTTCCGATTACTACGGTGCATTGTTGTACCTACAACAACAATTTATATCTCAAATAACCAACCAAAAGGATTTCAGGATTTCTCATTTAGGAGTTGCCCAAGACAGATTGAAAGACAAGAAAGTGCTTGTCGTTATTGATAATGTGACTGAGTCAGTACAGCTAGATGCTATGGCGGAGAAAAATGAGTGTTTTGGTTCTGGAAGTCGGGTTATCATCACAACGCAAGATCGTAGTCTTCTGAGAAAACGTAAGATCCCATTTTACGAGGTGGATTATCCGACTAGGGAAGGGGCCTTTCAAATTTTTTGCATGTATGCTTTCAAACAAAAATTTCCAGATGATGGTTTTGAGGAGCTTTCTCTAGAAGTTACAAGACTGTCGGGTGACCTCCCTTTAGGATTACAGGTTATTGGATCCTATTTTTGTGGAATGTCCAAGGAGGATTGGATGAAGAATCTACCAAGGTTAAGGACTCAGCTTAACGGAGGGATTCAGAGCAAACTAAAATTTAGTTACGATGCCTTACTTGATGTAGATAAAGAATTATTCCTTTATATAGCTTGCCTTTTCAACAATCTACGTAAGGAAGACGTGGAAGGGTATCTTGCGAAGAATATCGAGAATGTGAGTCAAGGGCTTGAAGTCTTAGCTGATAAATCTATCATATCTATTAGTTACAACGGAATTATAGAGATGCATGATTTGTTGGCCCAACTAGGAGTAGAAATTGTCCGGAAACAATCTATTCATGAGCCTTGGAAACGCCAGTTTTTGGTTGAAACTGGAGATATTCGTAAAGTACTCACCGACGATAAAACAGTAAGTTTTGCCGTTACTCTTTCATTGTATTGCTGCAATACTATTGCACATTACAACCTGAGTTCATTTTATAATCTCTATTTATTTTTGGTTTTTTTTTTTCAGATTGCTGGAAGTGTTATAGGCATAAATTATGAACCTCAAGGCAAGGACAAGTTCAAGTACGTTTTAAATATAAGTGGAAGAGCCCTTGAAAGGATGACCAATCTCCAATTCTTAAGATTAACGTCCATGCCAGGATTAATAAAGTGGAGGAATTCGTGGATGCGACGTTTTCCCTTCTTAAGATTATTAACGCCCACGCAATATATCTGCAATAAATCTGCAAAACTTCGAGTAATAGAGTGGCATCATTCGAGGATTACACGTTTTCCCTTTACTGACCTGGAGTGCCTTGTCGAATTAAAAATGCGTGATAACCAGCTTGAGAAGTTGTGGGTAGGAAATAAAGTAAGTAAATAAATTTAATTTATCTCTCGTAAAATTTACAATTTTAAACTAACTTGCCACTTCGTTTTTTTAGTTTAATTAAATACTAATAGCATGGAAGTGCGTATATTTATGTTTTTATGCGTTTGTTTATCTGTCAAGTGTATTAACTGTGTTCATATATTCCTACTTTTGTTTATCTGTACAGCCCCTTCATAATCTCAAGTGGATGGATTTGAGTTATTCTTATTATCTTAAGGAGATTCCTAATCTCCGAACTGCCACTAATCTTAAGGCATTAATTCTCAATGATTGCTGGAGTCTGGAGAAGTTACCGTCTTCTATTGGGAATGCAACTAATCTTGAGTCACTAAATCTCCAAAATTGCATAAGACTAGTGGAGCTCGCATCTTCTATTTGGAATGCAACTAATCTCCAAAGATTATATCTCCAAGGATGCTCATGTTTGGTGAAACTCCCTTCTTTTATTGACAATGCAACTAATCTCCGAATATTAGATCTCTCAAGATGCTCAAGTTTGGTGGAGCTCCCGTCTTCTATTGGGAATGCAACTAGTCTAGAGAAATTAGATCTCAGTTACTGCTCACGTCTGGTGAAGCTCCCCTCCACTATTGGAAACCTTCATAAACTGTCGGACTTAAATTTGGAATCTCTCTTCACACTAGAAGAGATTGGTCCATGGATCAAGGGATGCTCTCGTCTACGCCTACTTAAACTAAATAGAATGCAGGAGCTGGTATCAATCTCACATCTTCCGGATTCTCTATTGATCCTAGATGCAGAGAATTGCATGTCCCTGGAGAGACTAGATTGCTCCTTCTGCAATCCAGAAATTTCTCTCAACTTCCGTAATTGTTTCAAACTAAATCAAGCAGCTAGAGATCTCATCATCCGAACACCAACTCGTGGACTTGTGGTCTTACCTGGTGTAGAAGTTCCTGACTACTTCACTAATAGAGCTTTTCAGAGTTCGGTAACAGTGAAGTTGAATCAAAAGCCTCTTCGTACATCAACATATTTTAAAGCATGCATCTTGGTTGGTAACAATGGTTCTTTACATATGCGAGAGTAAATTGTAGCATCACGTCCAAAGAGAATGCTCGTAGTACTATCGTCCAAGACCTAAAGCAAATGTCATCGGATCATCTGTACATATTCCAGTTTGAAGTAAAGGAGGTAACTTCCACCGAGCTTGATTTTAATTTTTGGCTTGATCTTCTACAGTATGGCAGGGATACCTTTAAGATATTAGAATGCGGGGTTCTCCAACTCTTGGAGTTTCATAATGAAAGTAGCTCAAAACGCCATCAGCTTTGATAAGTGAGTTGGGATGTATCAACTCAAGTTACTTTGTTTTGTTTGTTGATGCGTCTTCTTCTTCCTTTCATCGACTCTGTTACAAGAGAGAGATAGTAACCTGGAAGGTAAAATAATGCGAGATTCTTAAACTCTTAGAGGTTCCTTCCTGTTGATGAATGTTACAAGAGCTTCAGAGGTGCGCAACACACTCTTGATCTTCTTGTCCGTGGATTTCCAACAGAAATTTGTGTTCCAGATTGCTCATGGCTGACCGAGGAACAATTCACTAAATGTTTTAAGAAGTGTGACACCAGCAACTTGATGGTAATTTCTCTTACAAGTTCAGTTTTACTTTAATTTCCCTTTTGGTTCGGTCACTCTGAATTGAATTTCTCCTCTTTTGGCTTTGGGAATTTGGTGCAGGAAATTAATTGAGTTTTGTGTTAAAGTCATCTCTGAAAACTGTCCCAATTTTGGGTTAAGTTTAATTATGGCTAACGTATTCAAGCTAACGGATTCTTCTTTGGGCTACCTTGCAAATGGGTGTCAAGCTCCAGAGAAATTTATATTTTGTCGCAACTCTTTCAGGCAAGTCTCTATACACATCTGTATTCATGCTTACTGGAAGGTTAGGTTACTATCTCATTCAAATAACTGTTCATGTTATATTGGTACAAGGTTGTCATTTGATATGGTAACACGTCCTGATATGATGTGTTGTATGTCACAAGTTAACAGACGCTTCATATGTCTCTCTATAGTGATTTTTTTCTTTTGATTTTGTAATCTAGTATTTATTTAATCGGCAAGATCAAAAATATAAGGTTACTTTTGTTTATATTCATCATGATGGAAGTCGCAGTACTCCTGATGAACCATGTAAGTCTGCAAAGTCCATAGCGTTTTTTTGGATATTTGAGGTATGAATCCAAATATATACTTCTTCGCAAAGCACACCCAATTGTACATGAAACTTAGACTTAATACACACACGCACACTTTACTATACATACAATTGTAGGCATCAATCACTCTTTTGTGTCTTGATTCTTCTCTCCCATTCTCCAAAACAAAAACAATCAAGGAAGGGCAAAGATAACCAATACCGTTTTTTTGTGTGTTATCTTGTGTACTGGAGCAAGTATGTATCATCTAATGATTCAAATTTACCAGTTTCAACGATCTGGTCCAAGAAAACCACATATGTGTCAGGTCAGGACTCAGGATTATCAATTATGAAATTTTAGAGTAATGAATTTGAGGTTTTTACCTCGAAACCAGTCTTCTTGTATTTTTTCTAAGCAACTGAATTGTTTTTATGTACGTGAACATATACTTGTTCAACTCCTGCAACCAATACAATCCAAATGGTTTAGATCCTTCTCTACAAATGTTCAACTTATTTAACGGCTTAGATACAATCATTACAATGACGGCCTTTCTCTTTGCCGTCAATATTATTTACCACTCAATCTGGCTGATTTGACAGCAAAACGTAACATGTTGCAAGCAATGCCCTGGCGGCGTGCTGAATTTGCAACACATAGATTACCAATATAACCATACCTGTTTGATCCTTCCCGGTTTATGCTGCAGAACAATTGAGAGTTGACCTTTTCCTGCACATAATGTAACTTATTAGGAGGCTCTTGATACACACCCAAGACAAGAAAATGAATCCCAAACGAAAGAATTATACCCCAGGAAAGGTCTCTCCCTGCAAGAAAAACCGAATACTCAAATCAAGCATTGATAACACTCATTTTTATAGGTTTTTATGCATCCATTTAGCTTAGTTTTATGCATTATAATTATCATTTAGGTTAGTTTAGACTCGTTTGCATATGTTTATGTGTTTTCAGGTACTTGGAGTAAAACGTAGGTGTTTGAGATGTTTTCAAGAATATACAGATGGCATACAAGAATGACGAAGCATCACACCTCAGCTACGAATGGTTACAGGAGACTGCCTTGAAGAGGAAGGCCAAATCGGACCATAGCATCGACCAGTCATGGTCGATGTCGAGCCCAGAAACAAGCTTGACCCAGAATCGACCAAGACTGGCCGATTTCCAAAAGTCAGAGAAATTTCCGACACATGGCAACTAAGGGATTGGAATATTCTATTCTGATGCTTGTGTAACCCTAGAGCTTCGGTTTGGACGCCTCCAGGAGCCTGAAAACTATATAAACATGTTGTCCACGGTTGACAAATGTGTCCTGAAATATTCACGGTTGTCAAATGTTTCCTGAAATATCCAGGACATGTTTTATCACAAGGTGACGTTTAAAAATAACAGCCGTAAAATAATAGTTGGGAGGTGTGTCCCGGGTTGGCCAGCAATGTCCCGGGTGTCCTCTGCTATGACCATTATTATTTATTTTTTGTTTGCTAGGCATGGAATGGGAGGTTTTATTTCATATGTCTGTGGAGGACAAATTTTATCTTTATGTCCATGTAGTAGACAACTTTCCCCCGGGGGGTGAAATATATTTAAATAGGATAAAATGTAGAGATCGAGTAAGGTACAAGGGGCCGAACACATGTCACGTGGAGGATGTTATGCTGAAGAATTTACGCTGAGTAGATACAGAGTAATTATATTATTTCGGGGAGGATAATACGCTGTTGGGCAGATCTCCACGATTTTATCGGCAGAAACTAAAACGTATTAGATATGGCATGAATTGAACGACTAATATGTCCACGACTAATAAATGTTGCATGACTGCATGTATGTCCACGGTTGACAAACGTTCATATATGTCCACGGTTGACAAATTTTTCTAACATATCCAGGAAACCGCAAAAGCATAAACAGCAGTCCCAGGTTGGCAGTCTGGCGGACCCGTTGCTGCATAGCAAGTTAAGTGAGAATAAACGTACATGGTAAGAATAAATAAACAAATGAATAAGATTTATAAATATTAAATTATAATTTGTATACAATTAATTTGTATACTATAGCACGGACATTTATTTTATTGTAAATTATATAAAACATATCCATTTGTTCTACATCACACTTAGACAATTATAAATAGAACCATACTCGATGATATTTTTGTATACAGTTTCTATTATTAGCTGACGAATGTTGAAGATTGAATGTTAGGTTTATAGCTTTATAAAAATTATTATACACAAGAAGATAAAAGTTCCGATTTTTAATACTAATTACATATTCGAAAATATTTGTTTTTTTGTTTAAAGAAACAATAATTATCAAGTAAATTATCTCGTAAATAATTTCCATATTCGAAACAAATATTATTAACAACTAAATTATCTCGTAAATAAAACTGATTTTTATACCTAATAATATTACCAATTTTTAAGTTAACATAATAATTACTGACTTTTTTATATACTAATTTCCATATAAAACTATTAAATATAAATGTTAACCAAAAATTTAGATCCAAAAGATTTTTAAAGTTAGTTCCACATTTTTTGTTAAGAATATATTTTAAAGTTAGTTCAAAGTTCAAATTTTTAAAACCAATTACCGATTTTTTTTATATAATAATTACCTATTTTTGGAAATATATAGAACACAAAAATATGAATACTTATCAATATTGATATCTTCTAACTTTTAAAATATCGTATCCCTTAAGGTTTATGGTTACCGTAATTTTTGCACATATGATTTAATTAAAATAATATCATTCCGATTTTTTGAAATAATAAGAAATAATAACGAATAGTTTTCGGAATAATAACAAATATGAAATAAAATACTGATTAACACATCCAAAAATTATGGAATGTTAACAAATTCTTCACCTTTATGGTTACCAAAATTTTTGGACAAATTACAAATATTAGGATATTATCAGCATTCGGTAACCTTCGAAAACTAATTCTACAAACGAAATTATTTTATGTATTTTTTATTGGATAATCTATGGTATCCCAAAAATTATGGCATATTAAAAAATTCTTCAACTTTATGGTTACCAAATTTTGTGCATTTATGATTAATATTAAAAAAAGGAATTCCTATTTTTTGAATAATAAGAAACAATTTTTGGAATAATAACAAATAGTTTATGGAATAATAACAAATATGAAATCATATACCGATTAACACATCCGAATATTATTGAATATTAACTAATTCTGTAACTTTATGGTTACAGAATTTTTTGCATTTATGATTTAATTAAAATAAGAGAATTCCTATTTTTGGAATAATAAGAAATAATTTTTGGAATAATAACAAATAATAATGAATAGTTTATGGAATAATGACAAATGTGAAATCATATACTGATTAATACATCCAAAAATTATGGAATATTAACAAATTCTGTAACTTTATGGTTACCGAAATTTTTGCAATGTAATTTCAAAACACGATAGATTCTTATTACGTGAAATTCTGTAATTTTTTAAGTAAACAATATGGATACTTATCAATATCGATATCTTCTAACTATTCAGTATCTTCACATTTTATTATGAGAATATTAGAAATATTGTTATCTCTAATTATTAAGGTAAAATTGTTACATTTAAAGTAATTGTAACAATATACAACCATGAATAATGCATTTAAATAAATTTAAAACTTTATTGAATTTTCTGATAAAAATTATAAACTTGTAGACAAAACACGCATCAAACCTATTCGTGGAAGCAAAACCTTGAAAAACTTGGAAGCAAAGCACTTAGCCACATACTTGGAAGCAAATTAACCCTAGGGGTTGCATAAAAGTAACGAATAAAAAGCTTTTATTTAGTGAATTTACTCTCTACAACAGATAGACGCATATATGAAGAAAATGCATGAGCCTCGAATAACGTGTGCCAGCAAATAGCTTGCCTCATCATAACTTGATACTGATATAACTACGATATCAATGGTGTTGCCTTTCAACTCTTCCTGTCGTAACAGTAACTCATTTTTTAAAACAATTTGTAAACCTAAACCTAGAGAAAAAAGAAATTTGCTGAAACAATGATAGCTAAAAAGAATTTCCAATCAATATTATTAAGGTGATATAACGTAGCAGATGTTAAGAAACATCAAAACAACATCACAAAACCAAGTCTGCAATCGAACAGACTAGTCACCAAGCAGAAGAAAAATCCTAAATGCCTCTGAACTCAAAAATATTAAAAAATATCAGCGAATGATAGGGGAGCTTTTGCAGCCAAAACCTCTGATTTCTCCTTCTCCAGCTGAGCTTCCAGATCTAAGCATTTCTGTTTCACATAATAAATAAAATTAAATTTAGTCGATAGAGGCACACAACAATAAGGATTTGATTAAATGTTTAAAAAATAAGTACCTTCTTAGTCGATGGTTTTACAATACTAATTCACTTTTTTTTCTTCTTCTTCTCTCTCTCAAACCTTGAAAAAAATAAGAGAAAATTAAAAAAACCTATTGAAATCAAGTGAAAGTAATGGTGATTAGTACCAACAATAATATTGAAATCAAGGTTTCACCAGCAATGAGGATTTGAAATCAAGGTTTCACCAAATAAATATAATTTTATTTAGTAGATGGAGGCACACAACAATGAGGATTTGATTAAACGTTTTAAAAAATAAGCACCTTCTTAGTCGATGGTTTAACAATACTAATTCACTTCTTCTTCTTCTCTCTCTCAAACCTTGAAAAAAATAAGAGAAGATTAAAAAAACCTATTGAAATCAAGTAAAAGTAATCGTAATTAGTACCAACAATAATATTGAAACTGATTTTTTAAGTTAACATAATAATTACTGATTTTTTTAGTTCCGATTTTTTTAAAGTTATATTTTAAAGATATATATAACTTAAATATTAAAATATGATTATATTTTAAAGATAAATATATTTTAAAGTTAATATTTTTAAAGTTAGTTCCACGTAAATATTTTTTAAAGTTAGTTCCGATTTTTAATACTAATTACATAATGGAAAATATTTTTTTTTTTTTAAGAAACAATAATTATCAAGTAAATTATCTCGTAGGTAATTTCCATATTTGAAACAAATATTATTATCAAGTAAATTATCTCATAACTAAACTGATTTTTATAATAATAATATTTCTGATTTTTAAGTTAACATAATAATTACTGATTTTTTTAGGTCCAATTTTTTTAAAGTTATATTTTAAAGATAAATATAACTTAAATAATATATAATTATATTTTAAAGATAAATATATTTTAAAGTTAATATTTTTAAAGTTCGTTCCACGTAAATATTTTTTAAAGTTAGTTCCGATTTTTAATACTAATTACCGATTTTATAAAATACCATTAATTACCTATTTATTATATACTAATTATTATATACTAATTAAATTATCATGTAATAACTAATGACTAAAATACCTTTAATGAGAGATTAAAATTTTTTTTTTGATGTAATGGCGAAGTGATATAAATATATACACTTTTTAATGTTTATTTTATAAATGTACTTTACAAATAGGGGATGTTCCTTTGTGATCTCTGAATATTATTATTCTTTTATCCCCACGTGGGTAACGAGGAAAGGATTCATGTTTACTATGCCCACGGCGATGATAACCCTACATTTGTGCGAAGGTGTTACTGGTTGTTGGAGAAGTATGTGTCAACAAAAGATTATTGGTTTATTTTTTGAGGAAATAGTTGATTAGATGCCTTCTTTACTCTGCTTTGTTTCTGAAGGTTATGAAAATAAATCACCTCTTCTTGTAATGGGGCAGGTCTAAGGAGCACATAGTTCTTGTCCACTATCGCGAGACACATGAGGTTTGTTTTTACCAGTCCCCAGCTTTTTTTATCATGTTTTTAAATTTGTAGTTTTTGGTGGGGTTATATTGACACCATAATCTTAACGTGGTAAAACCTAAGAGCACGCCTTTATTAATTGGAACTTGAAGACGATGGTCTCTAATTTGTGTCAGTATTGTCAAAGATCAATCTTGAAAGCTGTTAAGAATTCAACCCACGATATCGCGTTGTTGAGAAGAAACTGAATGACTACGAAGTGCATCTTGGATCACATGATGGATCGAGTTTCTTTCGAAACCGACTGTTGGAACTTGGAAGCTTCTCAAAATAAAGCAAAGTCTGAAGATTGGCTACTATCGCCACACCTCTTGACAATTTTGTCTCAATCAAAGTGATAAGATAAATGGTACGCATGCCTATTCAATTTCAAAGAAAAGTTTTTTTTTTTTTTTTATAATTAATTTCGTAATTGCAAATAATTGTCACTAATTAAGGAGCAAGTATCTCATGATCTCTTTTCAAGTTTTCCCTTATTGTTAGTGCTTTAGTTGTTTCCAAGTTTGTAAGTTCCTACTCTCCTGTTTAAGAAAACCAAACAAATAAATAAAGGCTGATTGTATTTTCTAGGAAAATACTTGTGTCAATTCTCTTAGGCTTTGGGATCTTATCACAAAGATAGATTCTTGTTTTAAGCTTTAGCTTTCATTGCACATTCCTTATATAAGTTCGTGTCTTCTAAACTGATATGTACCTAAATTACCTTTTTAATTAATGTTGAGAGTTGACAAAAACAAAAGATAAGTAATGTGATTCAAAAACAATGCGCACAATTTTTTACAAGTTCCATGGGATTAATATGATCTGAACTCTTGAGAATGTTTGAGCCTATCAATTCACTATCATGCGATCTTAAAGAGTTACAGGAGAGAGGGAGAAAATAGAGAAAGAGAGAGAGAGATAGAGAGAGAGCTGTTACAAGCAATTGAAATAAGATGAAAGTTAGACTCACGTTTTTATACTCCAAATAAACTTAGAAACAAAAACTTAAAAAGTTTTAGGAGGCTCCCAATTTAATTTATGCCGGTTTAAGTGAAACCTTCTTTTCCTCTTAGATCCTATTAATTCTAGGTTAAAACCAAACCTTCTCATCCACGTGGAAGACTTGAGTGAAAGCCAATGTAATACTTGACATCTTGAAAGGATTATACATGTGCTAAAGTTACAAAATTTGTTGGTTAAAAAGTTATGATCTATACGTTTTACAAATTGTTTTAATCTTTATTTATGTAATATTTGCTCATGTATAATTAGTTTCTTATTTTGTCTTTAGAAATATTTATTTTGTGATGCTTGTTAAAATTCGGCAAGTTCTTGGATCGGGCCGAAGTTACTAAAAATGCAAGATCTTGCCTCAAGTTTTCTCAAGTCTGAGGTGCGAGATAGAATCTGTTCTGGTATGACCATTGGCTAACTTTGAGTCGGTTAGTGGATGTAAAATAAAATAATAAAATAATATGTGGTTAAAAGTGTGTTGTAAAATAAGTTAGTAAAATATTTTAAGGAATATTAGACTATTTCAGTGTTATTAGAAATTACTAATAATTTAAATATTTGTTTAATAAAAGGATGAGACAAAAGAAGTTGGATGCAAATGGAATTAAGTTCCTTATAATGATTGGTAAATCTAAAAACATCTAGTTATTAAGTTCTTAAAGACATGTTGTGTTTTCTTTTTTCACAGTGAACAGTGAGAGCCAATACATATTTTGTTAACTGAAAGTAATTCTTCTACACGGCTTGAATTTTGTTTCTCATATTTGCTAACAAGTTGGGGACGGACGGTCACGGTGGATCTTCTCGAAAAAGAGCAATAGTATTATTTTTATAATGCCACTTTGTAGGAAATCTCTGTCGCCTTGCTTCTTTTTTTGTCGCCAACTGATGTTTCACGCCTTTGCTTCGATTATTCTTGGAAAAAATATTTTATTTATTGATTATATAGCTCTTTAAAAAACACATCCAATATAATATTGAAACAATCTTGGACTTTGTGTCTAATGTTAATCAGCGAAAGCATATAAAATACAAACATGAAATTAGAAGTCGGCAACCAATTTTAATTGGTCAAACATTAGCTTAACTCGTAAGTCTAATTAGTTTGGATAATATTATTGGTGTCTAATCTTAACAAACCGTAATAATTTTGGGACTCTTAGAAAACAAAATAGTCCATATTTTCCTTTACCAAGTTAAAGAATTTATTTTTTCTTCTAAAGAATGAAAAAGTTACGTACATTTAAATTCTAATTGAAATTCCAAATCTTAAACCGTGATAAAAAAAAATATATATTAAAAACTAAATCTTTAACTCGAAAAATGATGTATTCTTTAGTTTTTTTTTAATGATAAGTATTTTTTAAAGACTTTTTTTTGGTAATTGTCTCTTATTTTGTAGAAAAATTTGGACCGTCCGGTTAAGTGTCTTTTTCTATGTTCTTTTTTTTTTTAATATATTTTGGCTTCTCTCGGACCAGTCGTACTGTACATCGTATCTTTCAGTATTTGTCAACTAGTAAAAGGGGCAAGTTCATAAATGGGACACACACCTTATCTAAGTCATAAAATCACGTTATTACTGTATCTTAGTTTGTCGTCACACGCGGAAAATGATAAATGTCCATAATAACTTTTGCAGGATGCTATTTTTCACTTTAGTGAAATGGTTTCATTCACTTTGGCCCGAGCTTCTTTATTGTGTATTATTAACATCTACCCATATATTTCTCATATTTTCAATTTGATACCCAATCAATTTATATATTGTACATATGTTTCAATATACATCTTATGTGCCTATCTTCTGTTGAAACATTTCAAATAAAATTAAATTAGTACTCAAATATAGTGAACTAAACCGGTTTAAATAAGATTTTGTAATTTGACAAACCTATATTTGAGAAATCAATAAAGTTTTTTTTAACATATGTTTTAGTCTAATTCTAAAATATATTCAGTAAGAAATTTAAACCATAATTTTTTAGTGTCTATATATATATATATATATATATGTGAAAAAATTATAGATGTTATAAAATAGGTATATAAATCATGTCTGAAAATATGTATGATAATAAGGTATTTATTTTGGGAAAATATTGTTAAGTTATTTTGAAGGGGTGAATAAAAGAAGACATTTTGTTTTATGCGAGTTAACGCATAACGTACCTACTAGTTCCGTTGAATCGTCAAGACACAGATAATTTTATCTTTTAACGAGAATTTAATTTACTTTATTAGCTCAAAAATATAGGAATTTTCCATGTTTTTTTTTTCCTCTCTTTCTCTCTCTCTCGCGTCATTTTGCTAATTTCTCAATTTCTGTGTTTACACTCTCCATCGACTTGTAACTTTCTTAGGGTTCTTCATCGGAACTTTTTGAGGATCATCGGAAAACGGAGATGTCCGGCGTTGGTTCCGGCAAGCTTATCGGATCGGAGATTCATGGATTCCATACTTTGCAAGGTTTGTTCTTCTCTAGCTGATTCATGAATATTAGTTGACTGTTTTTGTGTTTTGTTCTAAAAATTCGAACGGGCATGGCTTGTCTGGGTTTTGATTGTCCGATTCTGTTCCTTTCATTTTTTTTTGTCTGGGTTTTGGACATTTTTTTTTAACCGATTGCTCTTTGATTCTCGCATCTATTGAACTAGAATTTGCAGATAGTTGTAGAATTGGAGGGGTTCCTCGTGTGATTTAATGTAGTGTTTTTATTACGAATTCATGTAAATTAGGAGAATTAATTGGATAGAGAAAACTTTGATACTTAATCAAAGCAGAGATTTTGATCATCTGGAGATACTTTTCGTACATGCCAAATTCTTGTTTTAAAGAATTGTTGATGAGAATGTCTCAGTTTGTATACTTCCCCGGTTTTGATTGTCAATATGGAAAACAAATTAGATGCATCCATGGATACCTTCTTAATGTTTCCTGGTTCTGTTTGCTTGCCGATTATTGACAGTTTTGGATTGTGTGTTGCAGATCTTGATATACAAACGATGTTGGATGAAGCATACACTAGGTGGCTTCGGCCAAACGAGATCCACGCTCTCCTTTGTAACCATAATTTCTTCACCATCAACGTCAAACCAGTCAATTTGCCCAAAAGTAATCTTTTTTTTTTTTTTTCCCTCATGTTTCACATTTTGTTCTTTTGGTTCTTCTGTTATTTTCTGTCATGCAAGATTTCTGTCCAGTTTTGGACTTCTTAATCATAGATGCTATTCAAACTCTTATTCTGTCAAATTTTAACTATTTTCATATTTGGCAGGTGGTACGATTGTGTTGTTCGACCGTAAGATGTTGAGGAACTTTAGAAAGGATGGTCATAGCTGGAAAAAGAAAAAGGATGGAAAAACAATTAAGGAAGCTCATGAACACCTAAAAGTGAGTTTCCTTTGAGTTCATTTGTCCGTTTTTGTCCTCTACAGCTAATATATATATATATATATATATATGTTCCTTGGTGATCTCTGAATATTATTATTCTTCCATCCCCAGGTGGGTAACGAGGAGAGGATTCATGTTTACTATGCCCATGGCGATGATAATCCTACATTTGTGCGAAGGTGTTACTGGTTGTTGGATAAGTATGTGTCAACAAAAGATTATTTGTTTACTTTTTGAGGAAATAGTTAATTAGATGCCTTCTTTCCTCTGCTTTGTTTCTGAAGGTTATGAAAATAAATCACCTCTTCTTGTAATGGCAGGTCTAAGGAGCACATAGTTCTTGTCCACTATCGCGAGACACATGAGGTTTGTTTTTTACCAGTCCCCAGCTTTTTTATCATGTTTTTTTTTATGTTAGAGGTGGTTATGGATTACGATGATGTATTTTTGTTGTCGGATAGAGTACAGCCTTCTTTTGGCAGATTTTAGTTATAAAAGATAATATCCGTCTGCAGCCCTCTCAGGAATTTTGGTTAAACAGGTTCAGGCAGCTCCAGCAACACCTGGGAACTCGTACTCGAGTTCGATCTCTGACCACTTATCACCAAAACTTGTGGCTGAAGATATCAATTCTGATGTCCGTAATACTTGTAATACAGGTGAGAATATCTCTCTTCAGGATTTTGAGCTATTACGATTTAAACATTTGGTGTATATTGGCAATTCTTTTGGACTTTCAAAATTTTTCATGTATATTACAACATGTTCTGCATTTGGAGATATCTTAGAGAGGGGACAATTAATCACACTCTTTTTTAAGGGTTTGAAGTGCGCAGCAACAGTCTGGGTGCTAGAAATCATGAGATTAGGCTTCATGAGATCAACACGCTTGATTGGGATGAGCTTCTAGTACCAGCAGATATTAGCAACCAGTCTCATCCAACAGAAGGTACTTATATTACTTGAGCTTATCCTTAAATGCCATCCTTCACAAAAAGAATATCCGACTCTTGTAAAAAAGGTGCAAATGAAATGATGCTGAAAATATTTGTGTTTGTTCTCTGTTTACAGAAGATATGCTATACTACACAGGACAGCTCCAAACTGCACCTAGGGGATCTGCAAAGCAAGTGAGTAAATGGAAATTTACAGCCTGCAAGTGGCTTTAGCTGTTTTTATGTTAACCATTTTGTCATCTTGTTCATTGTGCAGAGAAATCACCTTGCAGGCTACAACGGATCAGTAGATATACCATCATTCCCCGGTCTTGAAGATCCTGTTTATCAAAATAATAACTCATGTGGTGCAGGAGAATTTTCTAGTCAGCATATGCATTGTGGAGTCGAACCAAATCTACAGAGAAGGGATCCCAGTGCAACAGTTGCTGATCAACCAGGTGATGCTTTGCTTAATAATGGTTATGGAAGCCAGGATAGTTTTGGAAGGTGGGTGAACAACTTCATTAGTGACTCTCCTGGTTCCGTGGATGATCCGTCCCTTGAAGCTGTATGCACACCTGGGCAGGAATCATCTACTACTGCTGGATTACATTCCCACTCTAACATACCGGAGCAAGTATTCAACATAACTGATGTTTCACCTGCCTGGGCCTATTCGACAGAGAAAACAAAGGTTTCTTCCATTTTTTCTAATATACCTTTTTTTTTTTATCAATGCACCATAAGTGAACAAAACCTTACTTCCATGGAATTGTCGATCTGTCATGATGCTGAAGGGAAAGAAAAGAATTTCACTCTTTAGACTCTGGTTTAGAAGAAGAGAGTAACTCAAAGTCTGCCCATTAATAAGATGATATCGAAATGACTGTGTTTCTCACTTTACACTTTACTGCGTGTGTGTTTGTTAAAATCTTATGCATCTCTTATGGCTAAGTATGAGTAGTATGTTTGTAGTATGAAACTGTGTAAAGTGTGATTCACAATATGAAATAGAGATGAAACTTGGATAGGTAAAGCATAACATTTACAGATTGTCTCTATTTCATACTGCGTATTAAAACTACGTTTGCAGATGTAATAAGCATTTATAGCTGAAAAATGCTGACCTTTTATTCGTCAATTTTGCAGATTCTTGTAACTGGGTTCTTTCACGACAGCTTCCAACATTTTGGAAGATCAAACCTCTTCTGCATATGTGGAGAGTTACGTGTCCCCGCAGAATTTCTCCAGATGGGGGTTTATCGTTGCTTCCTTCCCCCTCAATCTCCTGGGGTGGTGAACCTTTATCTGAGTGTCGATGGAAACAAACCGATCAGCCAATTATTCAGCTTCGAACACCGCTCAGTTCCAGTTATTGAAACAGCCATCCCTCAAGACGACCAGTTATACAAGTGGGAAGAATTTGAGTTCCAAGTCAGACTTGCTCATCTTCTGTTCACTTCTTCTAACAAAATCAGCATTTTAACAAGTAAAATCTCACCTGATAACCTGCAAGAGGCTAAGAAACTCGCCAGCAGGACTTCCCATCTCTTAAACAGTTGGGCGTATTTAATGAAGTCAATCCAGGCAAATGAGGTGCCGTTTGATCAAGCGAGGGACCATCTGTTTGAGCTTACTCTGAAAAATAGGCTGAAGGAGTGGCTTTTGGAGAAGGTCATCGAGAACCGCAACACTAAGGAATATGACTCTAAAGGCCTTGGAGTGATCCACCTCTGTGCCATCCTAGGATACACTTGGTCGATCCTTCTATTCTCCTGGGCAAATATATCTTTTGATTTCCGTGATAAGCATGGTTGGACTGCTCTTCATTGGGCAGCATACTATGGAAGGTAAACTAACTTGCATCTTTTAAGTAATACGAGATTCGCTAATCTTGTCTCCGTTTTATTTAATTTACTTCTTTACCACGTTTAATCTTTTTAAAGGGAGAAAATGGTAGCTGCTCTTCTGTCTGCCGGGGCAAGGCCAAACCTGGTGACAGACCCGACTAAGGAATTCCTTGGCGGCTGCACGGCGGCTGATCTGGCACAGCAGAAAGGTTATGACGGTTTAGCAGCTTTTCTTGCTGAGAAATGTCTTGTAGCACAGTTCAAGGACATGCAAATGGCTGGAAACATCAGTGGCAACCTTGAAACCATCAAGGCAGAGAAGTCTTCGAATCCAGGGAATGCAAATGAAGAGGAGCAGAGCCTGAAGGACACTCTGGCGGCATACAGAACTGCTGCAGAGGCGGCGGCGCGGATTCAGGGAGCGTTCAGGGAGCACGAGCTGAAAGTTAGGTCAAGCGCAGTTAGGTTTGCTAGCAAGGAAGAAGAGGCCAAAAACATAGTAGCCGCGATGAAGATTCAGCACGCGTTTCGAAATTTCGAGACGCATAGGAAGATTGCAGCCGCTGCTCGAATTCAGTACAGGTTCCAAACATGGAAAATGAGGCGGGAGTTTCTGAACATGCGGAATAAGGCAATTAGAATCCAGGTACAAGCAAAATAATCTATATACCGTTTTAAGAAAAGAGACGAAAAGTCATCTGCAGCCGTATAAACTGCTTGGTGGTTTTGAATATGCAAATGTTTTGCAGGCTGCATTTAGAGGGTTCCAAGTAAGAAGACAATACCAGAAAATAACATGGTCGGTGGGAGTTCTTGAGAAGGCGATTCTGAGGTGGAGACTGAAGAGAAAAGGATTCAGAGGGCTTCAGGTTAGCCAACCTGAGGAGAAGGAAGGGAGTGATGAGGAGGTGGAGGAATTCTACAAGACAAGCCAGAAACAAGCAGAGGAACGGCTCGAGAGGTCAGTGGTTAAAGTCCAGGCCATGTTCCGGTCCAAGAAGGCTCAGCAAGATTACAGAAGGATGAAACTGGCTCATGAAGAAGCTGAGGTGAAATCACTTTTACTATTTCTGTTTTCTTTACTACTCAATTGGAATATATATTCGTAATGGATTAAAACACAATTTAACATATAAAGTTTGATGATTAATGTATGTCAAAATTTTAAAACGTGACACAGCTGGAGTATGATGGGATGCAAGAACATGATCAAATGGCTATGGAGAGCTGAATGCAACAATAAAGAAGAGGTGGTGTGGTGGAACTGTAAATTTGTGTAAATGACGAGGGACAATTTCGACCTTTTAGAAGCTGTTTTCAAAAAAGTTTCAAAGGGTATTATGGTAAATCGAGCCTGGAGCTGGGAGATTTCCCATAGAGCGTCTTGTCGTTAGTAGTTTTCTTTTGTTTGGGGGATTGTGAACTAGTCTTTTGTATTGCTGCTGCGTTATGCGACTTGTGGGATTTGACGCTAAAATGTTTTAGTTTGTCTATAAATTCTCCTCTTACTGTGTGTTCTTTTCTGTTTTCTATCTTGGATTTCTGACTTATAATAAATATATATTTTAATTATGTGTCTGTCACAATCTGTTTTTTTTTTTTTTTTTTTCCCCTCTTAAATCTAAGAGATACAACTTAAAGAAAAACATGAAACGAATATACGTGATGAAATGAGAGACTCAATCTTTGTCCTTCGTCAAATATCGTAAAGTGCAAATGTCTTCTTCCACAAAACTTTTGTTCCAGGCTGCTGTCAAATTTTTCTTTGTTTATACAGCAACTTTTACACTTTCTGCTGTTACTGAAGCTGGACTGTCAACCTGAAATCGCGATAAATAGGAGTTGGTTGCTTCTCAATCGAGATATGATGTCTATAGATTAGAGAATGCAGATCTAGATTCTTGTATTTACCTTGGCTGCTTTAAATAGTTCATCAACAACTTCAGATAGCGTTGGATGTGCATGAACAGCAAGTTTTATGTCCTGCATTGTCATCGTCAAAAGGCCAAAAAAAAAATATCACAATCTAAAGACCAGTGATCAAAATCAGAGGCAGGTTGGTTTGCAGCCACAGAGAAACCATTACCTGAATGCGTGTTCCTAAAGCAATCGCGTTAGATGCTTCATGGATGAGATCAGCAGCATGCAGCCCAAAGATATGTACTCCAAGGATTTCACCATTGTCAGGTCTGTATATCATCTGTGCACATAAAAGGCGTGTTCAGATATCTTCTCAGTAACTCGAGGACTGTAATCAACTTTATTTATTTTATTCGATTTAGTTTCTTCTCTTAACCTTAGCGAGTCCTTCTCCTTCATTTTCGGCTAGGGCCTTTGTGTTTGCCTTGAAACTTGTTTTGGCAATACTTACTTTGAATCCCTCTTTTTCAGCTTTCTCTGTTGCTTGAGGCTGGATATTGCAGAGATTACCGAAACATAAATGATTACGATTACACCTTTTTTTCTAAAACACCAATCCACTTAGGGTGTCTAGAGTTACCTCTGTCAATCCCACCATGCTGATTTCAGGATGAGTAAAACAAGCAGCTGGGATGCTAAGATGATTAAGCACATGATCTCTACCGGTTACTTGCTCCACCACTAGCCAACACAAGTAATTGCACAGAGTTTAATAAGAGGCGATCAAACATTTAAGAGTATAAAAAAAAGAAGAAAAAGACAGACGCATTTATAGTGGCATATTGTTAAACCATTTACCAGAAATTCCTTGGGCACTGGCTGCATGAGCAAGCATCAGTTTACCATTGGCATCACCGATGCAGTACAAGTGTGGAACCTATCAACCACGAGTGACTCAGTACATTAAAAATATAACTGCTGCTAAAAGATAAGGTGTTCATATGAATGAGTATAACACTAACCAGCTTTCCATTTCCATCGATAACACGCATTCGCTCATCAACTGGTATAAAACCTCTTTGCGTCACAACATTGATCTGTGGGGACAATACAGCTTTATTGTTTTTTCTTTCATAGCCAAATAAGTTCCTCAGGGAACCAAAATGAAAAAACAATATTCATAAGGGATGCGGTTTATTGTTGAGTCATACATTTTCCAGGCCAAGACCATTGGTGAATGGAGCTCTTCCAGTAGCAATTAGAGCAGTGTCCACCTTGAAAAAGGAACTTACGTTCAAACTTTCAGTGCAGGAAAAAAACACAAAAGTGTCCATTGTGATGGAATTCAAAGACGTTTCTATTCCTTTTCTTTTATGGGAAAGACCAAATTTTAGAATACAAGAAGCCCTGGCTAACCTACACGAGTATGCATGTCATAATTTATGTAATTTGCGTGTGGCAAGCCCACGTGGGAAGAGTAAAGCATCACCGATATTTGGATGAGAAGCAAAAACCATCAGACAACTGGACAATTATTCTCTATTATAAACTTTCTGATATCTGCAAAACATTTTGTTACCTCCAAAGTATCCTTGGGTTCCTTAGTTTTGGCATCAATTAGCTCAATCATCACTGGTTTCCCATCCTTTGCTGGAGTAATCTGTAAAGAAGAGTTCAAAAGAAATAACACTTCGTAAACCCATTGTATAAGGAAGAAAACTAATTTAGAATGCATGAAATAGAAAGGCTTACTTTGCTTGCAAACACTCCAGTATGATAGTCAATCTTTCTTGGATTTATCAGAACCCTTTGAGCCAGCTTACTGATCTCAGGATCAAATCCAGGCATCAGCTGATCCAGCGCCTCAATAAAAGTTACCTGCAAAAAGAGTTGTCCTGAGCTTGGTCACTTCCTGGAGTTGCTGTGCATCACAAACCGTAAATATGCAAAACATAGCTATAGCTCATTTTCAATTCGATCAGGATACCAATAGAGCAGCATCCTAAGAGCCTTTTGTTACTACTGAGAGAAAACAGAAAACTAAAGAGAAAGCAAAAAACATCACTATCATACCAATTTAAATCATTAGTACAAAATCATCATCTTACCTCACTTCCAAGGGCCGTGTAAACATCACTGAACTCAAGACCGATATAACCACTTCCTACTATCGCAATCCAGTCAGGAACCGACTCCAATTTCAATGCATGGTCACTTGTGATAACAGTCTTTCCTGCAGGACAAAATATGAGGAATATTAGGGTACTTGCTAGACTAAAAGAGATGAGAAGTTTTGGTTTTTTTGAGGCTTCTCCCCTGGCATATATACAAAGCACATACCATCAACTTCAATTCCTTTTGGGACAAACGGTACAGATCCGGTTGCGATGATTATATCTTTTCCGGTGATAATATTGTCACCATATTTAACCTTTTGTGGGCCCTGCACAAGTGCACAAAAGACTAAAGGGTATTAGAATCACCAAAGAACAACGACGTATCATGTGGAGTTAGTTAGTCAACCAAGGACAATAACATACTGACCAGAACAGCGCCAAACCCTGTCAATATGTCAACACCAAGTGCCTTCATTGAATTGGTGAGATTATTCCTAATTTTGGTAGCCAGGTTACTTGCATGGTCAGCCACACCCTGACGGTCATAACCGGCAGCTGAAACCTGTTATCCAAGGGAGACGATGGAAGCAAGATAGAGTCAAAGACAGGGAGATAATACTTGCTTCATAATTATTTGAGATCAAACTTGAGCGCCTATTATTGCATTTGACAGTAGTTTATACTACCTGCAGACCAAAGGCCTTCATGTGATGTTCGTTCTGGAGTTCCCGCATCCTACCACTAACAGCAAGGAGAGCTTTGGAAGGCACACAGCCTCTGTTAACGCAAGTCCCTCCGACAACATCTCCTTCAATGATTGCAGTTTTGAGTCCCTACAGAAGGTTATCAAAACAAAAATTCACACGACGGGATCATGAATACCGTAAAAATATATAGCTAGTAAGATTCCTAAAATGACATATGGAAGAGGATGTTGCTACTCATCCTTGTATCGTTTCTATAAAACAAAGCATATGATCCAACTATATTAAGCAAATTTCCAAATTTACAGGCTCAATTAAGAAAGAGTGTACAAGAAATGTTAGTAAGAGCTTCAAATTCGCATGTCCAAGAACAATCATGCTAAGAACGATTCGATTCGTGTTCTGACATTAAAGGTATCCGTATCAATTTGAATCAGAAATTGGCAAATCATAATCCTAGTTAGAAAACATACCTTCTCAACGGCGTGCAATGCAGCTCCATGGCCCCCAACTCCAGCTCCAATAATGATCAAATCATAATCGAACGATTTCGACGGAGCTCCGTTTCCAGCTGAGGCGGAGATTTCGATCCTCCTACTCTGAATTTGAAAACGACACGATGTCAATTGCTTCGACGGAGAGAAACCAAATGCTTCTCGCCGGAGTCCACAGAACCGGAGATTCCACGGCGTAGAAGAAGGAACGGCGTTTGATGAACAAAGCGGACGATTCGGTAAAGGAAGCGATGCTTGTGAGAAAGAAAGAGAGAGAGCTGATTGCATTGTTTTAGATAGAGAGAGAGTGAGAGATCTGTAGAGAGGAGTGACGGAGATGACAAGTAGTAAGTCTGACTCCGACGAGCAGAGGCGGAGATATCAAAGCCGAGAAGACACGTGGCACGTTTCTCGTCTTTAAACCGGAGATTTCAAAATTCCCGGTTTATAATATCTATCTCTGAGCCCATTGGGCTTTTTAAAAAAAAATTCTCAGTCTGTCTGTCGTGGCCACGTGGGAAGGAGAACGATGAACAGTTCAAACGGCAGACTCCGACACGTGTGGAAATAGAACACGTGTCAAAAAAACTCTGTTCTGTTCCACATACTTCTCCTTATTTGTTGTCGAAGAGAGAAAGTATTAACAGAGAAAGATAGAGAAAGCAAAGAAAGAAAAAATGGAGAAGAGTGGAGGAAGAATGGTAATGGATGAGATAAGAAGCTTTGAGAAGGCAAACTTGTTTGATCTTGGTCATCCTCTTCTCAACCGTATCGCCGATTCCTTCGTTAAAGCCGCCGGAGTAAGTTTTATATTTCATATCTCTCTGTTTTCCGGTAGTATATATAATTATTTAATCTAGTGGATATGTGTTAAATATGATGTAACATAGCTTAATATGGATTAATTATGAAGGTAGGAGCTTTACAAGCGGTGTCGAGGGAAGCTTACTTTACGGTGGTTGAGGGTAAGAACTCCGGCGACTTAATATGAGTGAAAAATGAATGAATAAATAAAGGAACGTAATTTAACGTGATTATAAATTTAGGGGCAGGGTTTGACTCGAACAACGTGGGTCCACCGTCGGAGATTACAGGGAACAAGAAACATAGGTTCCCTAATCTCAGAGGTCCGTTATATTTGTATCGTATATTGCTTGATGATCTTACATAATCAACGTTATGTTTTTATGTTAATATCATTGTTTTTTCCCAGGGGAAAGCAGCAAATCTCTCGAAGCATTGGTGAGTTTATTACAATTCCCAAAAATGAAACAGAAAGAGCGGCCATAAGGTTTCTTGTTAGTTTACTGAATATGTTTAAATTTGGTTGGCCTCTAGGTGAAGAACACAGGAAAAGAATCTCTCCAATGGGGTGAGTTTATATATGTATATGTTTAACGTTGGACAGAGATTTTGATGATTTAAGGTTGGGATATTGATTTGGGAATTGTAGGGCTAGCGGCTGGGTTGTACTCAGGTATCACTTACGGTATGAAGGAGGTTCGTGGAGGAGCTCATGATTGGGTTAGTAAAATTAATTAACTTGTATAGTTTTGTTTCATCAATGAACAAATGATTTTTTAGTAAAAGGCGAAAGAATAGTTCGCTTTGTGCTCACCACATGGCTGCGTTCAATGAACAAATGATTAACATGTTCTTTAATTAAATTTGTAATCATATATGTATCACAGAGGAACAGCGCGGTGGCTGGAGCATTGACAGGAGTGGCAATGGCTATGACGACGTCGGAGAGGACAAGCCATGAGCAAGTGGTTCAGTCTGCTCTCACCGGAGCAGCCATTTCCACCGCTGCTAATCTCCTTTCTAGCGTTTTCTAGATTATTTTCATTAGAAGCTCTAATAATAAGGTTGTTTTTCGTATCAGTTATGTCTGTTGTTTTTTTCTTCAAACAAATTCTATAATGGGTCTACTAAGACCTCGTCTTGAAAGTTGAAACTCTGAAGCCAGAGATCACTTCTCCATCCGTTAGAAATATTACTTTGGAGTCATATATATCTTTTTGTCCAAGACAATCTTATCTGATTTGGATAAAAATGCGGGTCCTGTACTCCTGTAAGCCCACACAAGAAACCCGTGAGGGTGAGGCCAGATAATATCGTTGGAAGTATTTGTTCGTTTTTTTTATGACCGAGTGACGCTTTGTATGGATGTGAAAATCACTGAAGAGTAGGTCATGAGCAAATATCAAATAGAGGTGGTTATGCAAATCTTTGTTCAGTTCATTATAGGCTTTAGCTTATTACATTTTCGGGATGAAAATATGCAGGTTTTGTATTCGAGAGAATGTTATAATATTTACTTGAGTGGTTATTTCATTATTCCGTTAATTACTAAAATAATGTCTATCACGTGGATTAAACAATGAAAATTTTAAAAAATAATGTACAAGATTAAATTTTAAAAGTTGTATTTTATAATTATAAAACTCTTAAAAAAAAAAAAAAAAGTTGTGAATAAAACTTCATTTTATTAATGTCGTCAACTCCTACTAGATATTTACTTGATTTCAGGCGAACATATTATTCAAAAATATTTATACCAAGTGAAGTTGGGAAGTGGCACAAGTGCAAACAATCAGATTGAATAAAAATTAATAAAGAGGGAGAGAGATATGTTTAGAAGTTGAAGATGGCAGCACCACTTGAAGGCTTGGAGGCAAAAAGGTAAAGCTCCATATCTTCTTCCTTTACGACTCCTTTCTGTACTCTCTTTGTGTAGTATTTCTCCTGTAAATCATAACTCCATTTCTTTTACTCCAAACAAAAATAACAATAACATTAGTGTCCTAAAACCATAAGGAAGCTATTTATTACCTTGACTGTGGCGATGAATTGAGTAACACCAAATTCCTTAACCAAGGCCACTGCGCAACCGCCCCATCCAGCTCCGGTCAGTCTTGCTCCAAGTGCTCCATTATCCCTGCAAACTTGAACCAGTTCTTCGAGCTCGGGGCAACTGCACAATTTCATCAAACTCAAAATCAAAATCCTTTTCACATTTTACCTGTTTCACTCTTAACATTTGATCTTAAATTTATGCACCTGCACTCGTATAGGACGCTGCAGCTGTAATGGCTTTCATTCATGAGATCTCCAAGTTTCTTTAACTTCTCTTCGTCACTGCAGGCAGTTTATGTTCCAAAGTAATAAGGTTCCGGTAAAGATTTAATCAGAAGTTCCATGGAAAAAAATCGGTCTCACCTTAAGTTTGAATAGACTGTGTCCTTGAACCCATGAACCCTCCGGGCTTCGGAATATACGTGTGCAGCTCTCTATTGATGATCGTAAGCAGACCATTATAGTTAAGACTCAGGGAAAAATGAAAAGGATTGTACATTTATATTTTACCTGATGCAATTTGAAATGCGTGGCAGCATTGAGTACAGCCAAAGATGTTGGATCATTGTTCAAGATTGAAGGTAATTTCTCCTCCAGGATTTTCTCAATCTCCTCAGCAGTGTATGGTTCTTCTTTCAGATATTCCTGCAGCATAGACAAGAACGCTTAAAACCCTAAATAACTTTCAAAAGATTGGATATCAACTGATTTGATATAGAGATAAATTAACATCAAGCCGTCTGTTTTCGCAGAGAATGATTGATGAGTACCTTAACAGCAAGAAGAGGATCAGATGACCCATGATCACCAGCGAATGACACACATAATCCCTCCACATCAGAAAGAGTCTTAACTTTTGATATAGCTTCTTTTGGTTCCATTCCGAGCTTAACACCAAGTATGATCTACAAAGCCACATGGTAGAGAGAATCATGCGCGATTACCAAACAAATTAAGATATTGCAGCAGAAAAGTTATACTCTGACTTACCGAAGCAAGTCGACATTCAACGACCCTGTTATTGTAATTCTTAGCAGCTGTGACCGCCTTCTGCGACTCTGCAAGAGAATGTGCAATTACAAAACTCCCTCCATCAGGGAGTTTCAAATCAGTTGCGCGGACTGGGTTGAAGTCAATAAGCTCAGCAAATCCAGTTTTAGCCATAATAGAGATTGCCTATTGAAATGATTAAAAATTGATCAATCAGAATCAGAGATAACTATGGGTGAAGGTAAATAAATCATGGATTATTCGAGAAAATTTCTGACCTGGTCCATCCCACCAGATTGTGTTCCAATGTGTCGTTCACATTCACATGTAAGCTGTGCAAGTTCTTTCTGAAAGGCAGAGAGAACTTGGAGATTTCAATAATATAAAAGCGATTTACGAAAATCCTTTCATAGAGCACGACTGAGTAATAATACCTTTTCAAAGTTTTGACCAAAGACAGCCATAATAGCAATTGTTGCTGAGCAAACAAATGCAGCAGAACTTGACAACCCAGAACCTAAATCAAGGAACTCCAGTTTAAGCTTTAAAGTAAATGATAAAACATTCCTGTTCCGGGAGTATCATGATGCATTAATTGAGAACTATACCTGTAGGAACAATTCCATCAACAAGCACATCAAGTCCAACTGGTGAACCAAGATTCACACCTTTTGACTTTGCATACTCATGGAAACCTTTGTACCTGTAAGAATCGAAAATCATAAGACACCTCAAAAACAAAAAAAAGTGAGATCAGTCAGTTTCTAATGGACACCAGACCAGAGCGCCAAAACAAAAAACCCTTACGCGCATATGAAATAATGACCCCATTTGTGATTCTGCAAGTCAATTTCCTGCAAAATTAACATATATGATAAGCCAGTAGTAATCTAGCACTCCAAGATCTCTACCAGATTGTGTGGCAAATAGAATAATGCAACACAAATCCATGGTTTTAGAGCGTTTGGTCAAATTGGAAACTTTCTAAAGATATTACCTGGTCAGGATCAGCAAGATATGTACACATAGTGTACTTATCATTAACATTTGCAATCCGAAGCTGCTGCTTTTGATCCTCACATTTCCGAATTGCTATAATTGTATCCTGACGAATAGCCATTGGCAACACTGAGTACCCTTCATAGTCTATGTGCTCTCCTATCAAATTCACTCTTCCTACACAAAAAAACAAACAAACACCTTCACCATCTATTTCACAATCATATCCAACAACTCCCAATACAACATCATCTGATCTCATCCTCCAATTACAATAATTAAAAACCAATTCATCAAAGTGAAGAAAATTTCCGATTTTGTCAAATTCAAAAAACACTAAATTATTACCAGGAGAGCGAGCGAAGAGTTGGGGAGAAACACCGAAGATTTGGTTGAAATTGGCCATCAAAACATCGAATCGTCGTGTAGCTTCTTTGAGCTGAGATCCTTCGCCGTAGACAGGCTCAAGAGATGTGAAGATCGGAATAGATACGTCTTCTAGTTTCGCCATTTTGGTAGTTTCTCTTTTCTCTCTCTCGATCGATCACTTGTCACTCAACCTCTATTATGTTCACAGTTTTCACAAAACGTCTTCGCTTGCGCATTATTTATTTATTTTTCTATAAGATATTAATTGTTAGATATGTTCCGGAAGATCGCTTATATTTTATATTTTGAGAAAATGAATATTTGTGAATATCTTATGAATTATCCAAAACTTTGAATATTCTGGAATCCGGAACTCGTTTTATTCATGGTATATTTGTTGAAGATATTATTCCGGAAAATGATGTTTTTGACTTAAAAAACGTTTTGTAAATTTTGTAGCACTCTGGAAATTCAGATAACAGTAGATATACGTAGAAAGTAATTATATATATACAAATATGTAATTAATTTAAAGATAAGATAATTCTAAATATTTGTAAAAGTAGTAATAGCTCTTTGGTTTCTACTTAAGATTTGGAATTCGATCATGATGCAAATTTATCAAAAAATTAAATTTAAATCTATTGTAATTTGTATGTAGAGTATACGTCATGATACATGGTGTTTAGATTCGATAACAATGACAGATAAGAATATTTTTTTCGGCGATAAAAATATTAAAAAAAAAGATATTGATTTATATGTGTAAAATAATAATAATCAATATTAAAAAATGATTAGCAAATTTTGCAAAATATAAAGGTAATATGCATGTAATAGAAGCAAAGTCCCACAGAAACGGCCATACAGAGTTTGTAGAAGCAAAATGCCATAGAATTCTATGGAGTCGGTCATGATTTTTGGGAAGGTTTAAAGAGTCTAAACTTCGAGATAGGTTGGTCAGGGTTGTTTAAAATGTTGTGGTTTCATGTTGACTGGCGAGTTTTATTTTGGTGTAGTATAGTGAAGTCAACCTAAAATTAGGATTGCTTGATCAATCAAAAATAGAAAAGTACGGATTACGAAACAAATAAATGTTGTGCATTCTTCTCCATCATATTAGGCAACTAAATACGGAGAATTTTTTTTTTCTTAAATAGAGTTTACAACATATGTTTTAAACCATTTTATGATACAAGAAAAAACAAATTCATAGACTGGTCCATGGGGTGTGATTAAGAAAGGTCCTTGTGTAGATGGATTTACTTTTAATTATTTAGATGATAATTTTGATGGCAAAATCATAAATAAAAGAAAACAAAATTTCTTATATTTTTGATCAAAATATATTTTGTACTGATAAAATAACATGTTATCGGATGAACTAATAATTGCGTATCATGCAGTGGCGAAACTACAGCTTGAGGTGTGGGCGCAAGTTCCCCCACCAAAATTATATATGTCTTCATTATTCTATGTAAATAGAGAGATAATAAAAAAAAATTGCATAGAGTTGCAAGTTCAATCAAGTTTTGCCCCAGTTAAAAATGTCTCTAGATCCGCCGCTACTATCATGTGCAAGTAAACATATGCTCGAATAAAAGAGTTTAATATATACAAAGTAAAAAAAACACATTATTCGTTTAAATTTAACGGGAACTTTTTTCATAATTTGTAATGAAGTTGTAATCGACCATAAGGCTATGTACCTGCAAAAACTACATTATCTATATATAGTTTGTCGGCAAAAACTATATATTTTTTTCAAAATATATTTTGTACTGATAAAATAACATGTTATCGGATGAATTAATAAATGTGTATCATGTGCAAGTCAACATATGTTCGGATAAAAGAGCTTAATATATACAAAGTAAAAAAAAACACATTATTCGTTTAAATTTAACGGGAAATTTTTTCAAATTTTGTGATGAAGTTGTAATCGACCATAAGGCTATGTACCTCCAAAAACTACATTATCTATCTTTTTTTTTTGGTCGGCAAACATTGGATTTCATTCAGAGTTAGACGTTTACAACGGTTCGATCAAACATTTTCGGATCATCGGCCGATGGTTTGGTGTCGCCTATTACATCCGATAGACTGAAAGAATTACAATATTTAATTTTGGGTTTTAGGCCCATAAAACAGAGATAGATTTTCTGGTGGACCAAAAGCTGACCTAGGGAAAATTTTAGTTTATTGGGCTCGAGGCCCGTTCGGCCCACTATGAGCATTAGGGTTTTTGCAGATCCGTGGAGGGATCAAATGCTGAGATGACTTTATTGGAGAAAAGTTATTCTCTTATAACTCTATCAATTCTACATAATCTCCACTCTTTCTTCTTTCATAAAAACCTTACACTACCCTTAATGAAATCTCAATAAAGTATCACTATTTTAAACAGAATAAAATTAATAGGAAAAAGAAAACAGAAAAACAAGTGGAACTGACAATTAACTGAAGTGAGACCTTTTTTCTCCTTCTTTTTCTTCCCTGACACGGTTTCTCTCTTTTCATCTTCTTTATCTTTTAGTTTTGTTTATCTCTCTTCGAAACGGAGTATCAAACCAACCCAGAAAATTATGAAATTTGGTGAAAATATTAAAAACATCCATACGAAGCAACAAAAAAAAAACAGATCACGATTTGGGGTTGTGGTTCAAAAGTTATGAACTTATGATCAAATTACAGAAACAGATCCGAAAACAATAATATTGCAAACAACCAACTTTGAGAGCAATTTTTTGTCCAACCATAAGGAAGCATAAGGCGATCTTTATATCCCTAGAAAGATCTACTTTCAAGTTTTCAAAAAATCTTTCAGATTTGAATTCTGATGTCTATAGCCACACTTAAAACTCCTTGAAACATAATTTTTTTTTATTATATTCAATACTTGATTTTTTCTTAGATATAACCAATAAATATGACATTTGGTTTAAAGAGAAGCGGTTTTTCGATGCAGTTATTTTAGCATATGCGTCCTTTTGTATATAGAAAAGTCACAATTTTTGGTTAGGTACAGTTGGAATCAACGCCGGTACAACTGGAATCAACGTTGGTACAACTAGATTTAATTCTGGTTACAACATATTTAGTTATAAACATCTAGTTTTAAGTATATAATTAGTTACATCTTAAATCTAAATAAATTTTTATTAGCTGTATTTTTGAAAATACATAATACATACGTAAAATATAGTTTTCACATAGTTATATGATAATATGTCTAAAAATAAGTTATATGTTTGTTTTGAATAAAAATATGACAAAATTTCAAAAACTATTTTAGTAGTATGGTAGATGATGCAAAATATGGTGTCAAAGTAAATTTCTAAAATTGGTTTTAATATCGACTAAGACTGTATTTTGATACCATTTAAATATATTTGAATAAATTTTAAAATTGTGTAGTATTTATATCGGTATAACTAGTATTTCCGTAGGTAAAACTAGTATTTATACCGGTACAACTATATTTCTGTCACTACAACTAGTATTTACATCGGTACAACTAGTATTTACGTCGGTATAACTAGTATTTATGTCGGTACAACTAATATTTACGTCGGTACAACTAGTATTTACGTCGGTACAACTAGTATTTACGTCGGTACAACTAGAATTCTCGTCGGCACAACTAGAATTCTCGCCGGTTTAACTAGAATTCTCGACGGTACAACTAGAATTCTCGATGGTTTAACTAAAATTCTCGATGGTACAACTAGAATTTCTGTCGGTACAAGTAGAATTCTCGTCGCTACAACTAGTATTCTCGCCTGTACAACTAGAATTTTCGCCGTACAACTAGAATTTTATCTGATATATTATTGTTATAACGTCCACATGGCGCCGTCATTTATAAAATAATAATATAGTCCTGTCCACATGGCGCCGTCATTTTTTAAATAATATTTTTTCAATGTCCACATGGCGCCGTTTCTTGCAGAATAATATTATTTTACTGTTTTAGAGGCGTAATTCGTAATAAAATATTAAATAAATAGGCTAGTTGTACCAAATAAAGGCTCTAAGTTACCAGTTGACCCAAAAATGAGTAGTTAAACTTTTTTATGATTTACGATATAATTAGTAAAATCGTCATTTAAATTCCTTTTTTTTTTACTTGAACTTATGATTATAGTCACTTGATTTACATTCAAAACATATTTATATAATTATATGTATCAAATTGTGTAGTATGAATGTTTTGTATAAATAGCTTGTCAAAATCACAAAATAACCATAAGAGTATATTGTAGATGTTGCAAGATATTGATTGAAACCAACTAATTTTTAAAAATTTTATATTTGTTTCTTTATATTGGTAATTATGACATGCATGTTTATTAAATGTTATATTGTATTTAAAATATTTTTTTTTTTTAAAGTATATATTTTTGGTTAATTAAATTGAAAAATCGTTATAAAAAAAATTTAAAACAAATTAAACCAAAATAAGAACATGATTGTACCAAAATCTAATGTGAACATGAGCACCAACATCCCATGACTTAAGACAATTGTTTGAAAATCTCAGATGACTTTCTCAAGATCTCTAACAAAATTATAGTTGTACCGGCGAGAATTCCAGTTGTACCGACGATCTCAGATGACTTTCTCAAGATCTCTGAGAGAATTGTAGTTAAACTAGCGAAAATTCTAGTTGTACCGGCGAGAATTATAGTTGTACTGGCGATCTCAGATTATCTTTTCAAGATCTATGAGAAAATTCTAGTTAAACCGTCGAGAGTTTTAGTTGTACCGGCGAAAATTCTAGTTGTACCAGCGATCTTAGATGACATTTTCAAGATTTGAGATGATCTTTTCAAGATCTCTGAAAAAATTCTAATTAAACCAAAAATTTTTTTTGTTAAACCATAGAAAATTCTAGTTAAACCACAGAAAATTAGTTTGTGATTTTTTTTTTTTTTGTGATCAAATATGTTTGTGTTCTCTTAAATTATGTATTTTGATTGAAAACAAATATTTTTAAAAATATTTTCTACATGTTTGTCTTTGTACTGCTAATTAGGACATGCATGTTTATAAAATTTTATATTTAATTTTATTAAATATGGCACTAAAAATAATAATTTTCTAAAAATATTAATTTTCTAAAAGCGTTATAATATAAATTAGTTTCTATTTTTGTATTATGTATAAAATAAAAATATTGCTAAAGTTATTATGAAAACATTCTAAAATCAAGTTCACACATATATTAAAACATCCTAAAATCAAGTACATACATACGCAAATCCTAATTCACACGTAAGTCGTTGGAAAACAAGTTTTGTGAAGGTCTAGTGGGTCTTGACTTAAATTCTGGATGAAACTGAACTCCAACATAGAATGGATGATCTTGAAACTCAATCACCTGTTGAAACAAAACAAAACAAAACAAAAAAAGATTTTGCAGAGAAGAACGAGACAAGAGACCAACACTAAGATGGTGTTTTTACTTTTTTTCATTTTCTATACCTCAACTCGTTTCCCTATATCATCTTTACCCACAAGTCTCAAACCAACTTCTTCAAGTACTTGAGCTACTTCTGGATTCACCTAACATCATTAAATAGAAACACCCTTTTTCACATCATTGTTATATATACATTCACTTAGACTAGCTTACGTTAAAGGAACAACCATTAATGAAAAACCAACCTCATAACGGTGCCTCTGCCTTTCGTCTACATAACAAACGTCACCGTATCTGGTAAATGCCCGGAGAAAAAACAACATGACGTCTTTATCTTACATGAACTGAAAACTACAAGGATTCTCAAGGAAACGGCGATGATAAATGCAATTTTTAAACTTACAGTTTTGAATGAACGGACTCCATTGCTAACTCCATCGCGTTAATCGCCTTCACGTAAACAGAAGAAAAAGATCAATGCCGAGTTTACAACTTCATCAATCCGAGTAACCATTCATACAGAAAATACATTGTTAGTTCACTGACAATAGCAACGTGACCAAGACAATCTGTAGTCCCTCGACCATGAAGCTAGCACCATCTATGCTTAGCGAAAAAGGATCAAATTCCTAAGAACAAAAAGAGGAGTCAAACAGAGAGACTCATAGTGTACTTCTTCACAATTTCGTTGAACAGCAGAATCCAAAACTCAACAAATCAAGTGCACAGTAGTTGAAATCCATAAACCGATTAAGCCCTAGAGTACACAAAACAGAGAAAGATTTGAAATTTGGAACAATTCAGATTAGTCATCGGAAATTAACCAGAACCCAGTATCAAACTTTTCCCTAATTCTAATGGGCACCAATCAAAACCACAAGAAAAGAGTTCAATCGAGAATACCTAGTCATCGGGATTGGCAGTGACGATGTCCATATGCATTCCGACGAAAGATTAGATTTTTCCGGGAGCAGATCCTGGGTACTCCATGATGAGATTACCTCTTCCTGAGTGATACGCCACATGATTAATCACCAGAGGACCACCGCCAGTTTATGTGCTGTAAGGACGGAGAAAGTCGGGGACGTGCTTTACGATTAGATCTTCTTGAGGGATGAGCTCCGGTGGATTGTTCTGGACGAACTTTGATTCGCCGATGAGTTTCAATTTGCGTGGTGCGAGGCCCTCCGTCAAGAGGAATCTCTGCTCTGATACCATTGATAAGTCCATGAATGTAACTCATCTTAAGGACATAAAGAGATTAGAAAAACTGAAGAAATGAGGCAGAAAATTAGAAGAAATTTTTATCGTTTCAAGGGTTTTGGAGTTTGGTGGATGGATCCAATTAAGATCCAATTTTGATCCGATTTAGATCCGAAATAGGATGGATACTCTGGAATATTTGTAGATATGTTAAAGTGTGAAAGTTAATTGGTCTGATTTTTGGTTTAAAAGAAAAACAAAAAAAAAATGTAAAATAGGATAGGTTATTTGGGCATTAAACATTTTAGGAAGGTCATATGAGAATTTGATCCACAATGGAGCCTTCCAACAGCTAGCGCCGCCTCAACGATTCCTTCTCGTCTCCGGCAAGTTTGCGGCGACGACTGCAGGTGGTGAAAGAGGTGGTTGTCTCAGACGGATCTTGAGATCAGAGGGTTAGGTATTCTAGTGGAGATTGGCCGTCTGGTGGCCGTTTTTCCGATGGAAATTTGCGAGTAGCAGTGGAAGGCAGGACGCAGCTCTGGCGGCGGGGATAGCCGGCCGAGACTACTGGGGTTCTTTGCTAGTGTGTCATCGTCAGCTCTCATAGAGATGGGGCTGCGTGATTCTAAACTCATAGGGTTCTCGGTGGCTTGAAAGTAGAAACCGACCCCAGAAGTTGCGGAAATAGTTGCCGAACGGATCGACGGTGGTCGCCGGTATTTGTCACCGGTGTATGATTCCGGACCTGGTTTGAAGTGCGACAGATCCGGACAAGTTTCTTCTTCGGTCTCGGACCGAGAGAGTGGTGATGGCGAAAAGTTGTAACCGGCGGACGTAGATGGAAGGGTCCATCCGACAAACTCTGGTCGTGAATGGTGACATAGATATTCCTCCGGTACATCGGACTCTACCGTGGCGCACGGCTACCGGAGAGAAACGCCAAAAGGACGAGATTGAACCGAACATTGAAGGAAACAGAGAAAGCAGAACGAACACGCTAACATCGGCGGTGGCCGGCGCCGCCCAGGAACGACAGAGGGAACGACGGAATCATAACTTACCTTCTTAGTCGAGAGAGAAAGTGTGTTCTTTTCCTAACTACGTTATCTATCTAATTACCGGAAATTTTAAAATTAGTTGGTGGAAAAATGCTCAAAAAATTCCTCAACACTCAAATTTATTCCCCAGCTTCTTAATTCGCAATTTTATTTCTGAACTCGTAGTTGACTAAGCAAAATTGATTCCAACCCAGTCAACTGTAACAGATGCAAACGGAGACGTTATTTCTCACTTGTTCTTTTTTTTTTCTCTTACTTTCTCATTTTCTTCTGTTTATCGAAGCTTACGACATTTTTTTTTTTTTTTTTGAATACCAGGAGGTTCAGGCCCCGTATGTTCTCAGGACATGATCCAGACCAGATTAAATTGTTCTCCTTTGGAGAGAGATTCCTTCCAACAGAGAATCGAACCCTAGACGTAGTAGAATACACTCCTGCGCTTTACCACTGGCCTATCACACCGTTGGTGACATTTTCTTATTTTCGCATTAAGATTTTCTCATTTTCCTCATTTTCTTGCCCAAATATCTGAAATCCATCGACATGAAATCGAACAAAACCTTAATCCCAAATAGCCATTGACCTGAAATCCACCATCTCTGGACGCAAATCGTCCATCTCAGAACGCAACCCTAATCTTCCTTCTTCTTCTGAAACAGGAATACTAAAAACAGAAGCTCAAAATCGAAAAAAACTGAGAAATCGAATTATGAAGAGTGAAGCTGAAAGGGGAAGCTCTAAATCTGTAAATTTTCGATTTCTAGTCTGAATCTGTAATTTTTTTATTACTAGTCATGAACAAGTTATTGAATCTAGTCTCCTATTCGTTAGCGACTTGGGATTTTGTCTGCGAAATGGTTGATAGAGGGATTAGGGTAGTGAGTTTAGCTGAAGAATGTTCCGATTTGCAGGAGCTAGAGTTGCTCTTCGTATAACCCGTATAGACTTGCAATTTCTAATTCCAATTTCTAATGATTCGTTAATCTAGTCACGTTAGTGATGATTAATTGATTAGTTTGCATCTTATCTAGTATTTGATGAGTTTGTATCTTAGTGATTACTTGAATTGATTTGATCCATGGAATATAGGGGATTTGAAACCTGCATTTTTCCTACAATTCCTACGAGACCAAAACAGGACTGAAACCTGCACTTGTTCAAACTGGACTGGACTCGACTGGACTGAAACCTGCAATTCCTACGAGTCAAAATAAAGCCATAAATCGATGCCAAAGACCAACATTGTTTAGAGAATAACCAACATTCAGTCTAGAAAGACAAAACACATCATTCAGAGAAACAAAATAAACAAAAGACAGAAAACACATTCAGTTCCGATAAACAAAAGACATTCACTTTAGGAGAACATAGTGGTTTAACCAAACATTAAATCATGTAATTGTGATGGCCATGATGGCTAATTTGTACTTCTACGAATTGACTCTCTGTTAGCTGAAGGTCAGACTCTTCAGCGAGTTCCTCCGCGAGCTCAGGCTCTACCTCAGTATAACCACCGCTGTCTTCATGACCGGACATCATCTTCTTCACTCGTTCAGGATCGGAATCTACATCATGACCAGTTTCTTCTTCACGCACAAACGATACATTCTGTCATCTCTTAAGAATCTTGGATTTTCTAGGCATGGTTGGATTTGAGCCTAAAAGCCAGTAACCAGCAAACAATATTCGATTAACAAAGATAAACACCCACCGACCCACGCAACAGTATAGGAAACCATACAATTCCTTCGTAAAATCACTAAACCAACGTAATCGCAACATAAGAATTAAGAAGAGATTAAAGGCTTGTTAATTGATTCTCACGAGAAAGACTAACGACAAAACAAGAACGAACGAGATAACAAGAACGAAACCCAACTCGAATGAATGGATATAAGACAAAGAAGAATATGTTACCTTAAGACAATGAATTCGATTTCTCACTGGTTTTCGATTTTTAGATTCTGTTTTTAGGGTTCGTGTTAATTGGGGAAGAAGAACAAAATAAAAAAGTAAAGAACGAGCCAGAAGAAATTGAGAAAGAAAGGGAAAAAAAAACGTAACACGTGAGAATTTACATAAAACTAACGCCTCCGTTTGTCTCTGTTACATTTGACTGGATCAGGATTAATTTATTTAGTCAACTACGAGTTCAGGAATAAAATTGCAAATTCAAAATTTGGAGAATAAATTTGCGTTTTTTTAATAGTTAAAGAATTTTTTGAGCATTTTACCGTTAGTTGGTACATATATTTTTTTAATCAACTCTGATATATCTTTGAATGTCTATATATTTGATAGTACATTTAAAAAAAAAAAATTAGAAACATTCCAAACAATTACTATGGTATTTTTGAAATTATTGGATTTTGATAGTAATTTTTGGATAATATTCTAAAAAATATTGGATATTGATGCAAATACCCACACGGATGAAAGAAACTTTGGGTGACACGAAGTATAAATTTTGAGAGAAAGATAATATAAGAGAAGTTCAGTCATTCACAACCAGTACGCCTACATTGGTGAGGATTGGATACACTTAAATTTTAAAATTTTTAATCCCACCGAAGATTTAAGATTTACACAACTGAAAGACAACGAAACCATTGTATAGTCTATTTGGTTATTAGAATTTTCTGACGTAAAACCCGTAAAAATATGATTATAAGAGTTTAACCATCCAAATTAAGTTGGAGCTTACCATCATGGAGTGATACAAAGCAGACGCAATAAACCTCCATCTCTATGGGGTGGTGGGTGGTGAACAATATATGAGACTCTTATCATGTTGGATAAGATGATTAAAATTGGTTCTTTGCGGGATATCATCGTTCACTCACTTTTCATAAGCCCACTCGATTCATTGGTGTTTATCTTGGTAGTAGCCTTTTTTATCGAAGAGTTGATGTCCGTGCTTGGATGTTTTTGAGCGATTGTCATGTGATTGAGCCTTGTTCCTCAATGGTGTATCTTCTTCTGAAGATCAATATGTTGGCTACTCAATAATGCTTTTTTAGCACTACAAATCTGATTAGAGGGAGGAAATTGGATTCGACTGATGAGATCAAGTGCATTTCATAACAATGTCAGATACTTCGTCGTTGCCTTTTTTCTTTTCTTTATTTTATTAGATTTTCTCTTTGGTAATTGTTGCTTGATTTAGGCCTTGTATTTGGTTGTGTTTTTATTTGGCTTCTATTGCTCTTTGGTTTCTTCCTCCGGTTATGTTACCGTGAGAAAATCCGTGGATCCCTTGTGGATTTGTTGGCCCTAGTGGCTTGTTGGCCTTCATGGCTTGTATTGGCCTAAGCCCCCTTGTCTTATGAATGAGATGAAAAGTAAAAAAAAAAAGAAAAGCAGACGCAATATTATAAAACATTAGTAATGTACTAGTCTAAAAGGAACTAAACAACCAGTAGATGTTCACGTACGAAAAAAAAGAAAGTGTACGAATCAGACACTTTATCTTTTTTTTTTTATCACCAATAACGATATTTCATTAAAGATACGATGAGCCAATTAAGGCCAACATGGTCACAAGGACCCAATAGTTTCCAACGGGACACCGAAACAACCCATACCAGTCCCACATGTGAAATTGAGGGACTTAGCCATTTATGCATCTAGTGCTACCATAATTCCCATAAGGACTAATTACAGTAACTAAGATGACTAACAAATAATGGTCACACGGACCAAACCAAAAGAAACAAGCCAACTATGCTAACCCCCACCAAGCCGGCTTGGACGGGAAGGATACGAGACCGCAAGACCGCATCCCGCAGGCGGTACATGACCAGAGGCGGCCCTTTAGTAAAGCAAATGATGCTCTTGCCTAGGGCCACAACATTTTATGGCCCAAATATATATATATATATATATATATATTTTTTTTCGTCAAACACAATTTGTTTTTTTGTTTTGGTTTTGTTGTGTGGTTAATGTTATGGAGTCATGGGCCTATATCCAATTCAACATAGCCCATTAATAAGAAACAGTCCATTAACTTGAAATTTCTAAATATACGAACGTATTTTACTAAACCCAATTTTATCAAGTTTAGTTTTTTTTAGTTAACCTAATTTTCTAATGACTTTTCCGCAGTTGTGAACCCTTCGATTCTTTCTTGTGATTCTTTCTTGTTAACCGTGTGAGTGAGCTATAACCTCTGATTCTCTCTTCTTCCATCAACGATCGATCCCTTTCTCTTCGGTACTATTCATATTTCAGAAGATCGATATGTTTATTCCATTAGCATGCTATTTTTTTGTTTTAAAATTCAGACTTGTTAGCCTGCTATGTTAAATTTAGAATTAAATTCTCATTTTCTTATTTTATTTTTTATTTTATTTTGTTTGCAGTGAAATGCCTCCGATAAGCACTAGAAAACATCTTATAGGATCAGAGAAAAGAAAAAAAAAAGATGAAGAATTTGTTAAATCACAAGCTAATTCTATGCTTAAGTTTGTTAGAAGATCAGCGATTGTTGAAGATGAGATCAAGGAAAACAGAATTGAGATTGATGCTTGTGAGAATGGTGAAGAAGATGTACATGTCGATACAGTACATGAAATCGTTGATGAAGATGAGAAAATGGAAGAGAATGAAGATAAAAGTCATGAAGAATTCAAAGATGAGAACGGAAACGTGGATATTAGTGATCCTAGAAATTGGCAAAAAATGGAGAAAGGACTAAGAGATATTTTGGTGGAAAGACGTCCTCCAACAAGAGTGCCAGTTGATTATCATTTTCCGAAAGACAATATTGGTAGGTGTTTTCTTATTCATCGTATACAAAGAAAATGAGCAACGGAGAGAATCATGATAGGCGATGGCAAGTTTACTCAAATTCAAAAGATATGATTTTTTGTTTTTGTTGTAAGTTATTTAGTCAGGAAGAAAATCCTCCAATATTGGCAAGTGTTGGGTATTGTGATTGGAAAAATGTTTTGTGTCGTTTGAAAAGTCATGAAACTAGTCATAGTCATATTCTATGCATAACAAAATGGAGAGAGTTGGAAATGAGACTTCAAAGGAATGAAACTATTGATAGACATATGCAAGAAGAAATTAAAAGGGAGAAAAACCATTGCAGAGATGTTCTATGGAGGATAGTTTCAGTTGTTGAGATCTTTGCTAAAAGGAATATAGCATTTCGTGGAAAAGATGAGAAGATTGGTGATGCGAATAACGAAAACTTTTTGGGTAAGATAGAAGGGATTGCAAAATTTGATCCAGTGATGAAAGAACACCTTCAACGGTTTGACAAGGGTGAAAGCCAGTATCATTATCTTAGTCATAAAATCCAGAATGAATTGATTGAGATGCTTGCACATGAGATCAAAAGGATGATTATCGAGAAGATTCACAATGCAAGATATTTTTCAGTAATTCTCTATTGTACTCCTGATATCAATCGTAGAGAACAAATGACTCTTCTTATTTGATGTGTGGATACTTCAGCGCTCTCTCCCAAAATTGCAGAGTTTTTTTGAAATTATTAGAAGTTAAAGATACATCAGGAAAATTGCTTTTTGACACCTTGCGAGAGGTATTAGTTGATCTTAAGTTGAGAATCGAAGATGTGCGAGGACAAGGCTATGACAATGGAGCAAACATGAAAGGAAAATATAAAGGGGTGCAAAGTAGATTGCTTGAAATTAACCCAAGAGCATGTTATACTGCATGTGGATGTCACAACCTTAATCTAGTGCTTTGTGATATGGCTTCCTTATCTGCAAAAACAGTGTCATTTTTTGGGATTGTTCAACGGATTTAATGTCTATTTTCAGCTTAAACTAAGTATGCATAAATATTCAGGGGGATGGTGAATGGTATAACACTCAAACCATTTTCACAAACTCGATGGGAAAGACAGATTGGTAGTGTGAAACCTATACTATTTCAAGCTCCACAAATACGAGAAGCTTTATTTTTTCTGGCTGAAAATAGTGATAATCCAATGCATAGAAGTGAAGCCGAGTGTCTTGTTGAAAGTGAATTACATGGAATTGAGAGGTTTGACTTCTTGTTTGGAATGATTATTGGGCATGAGCTCCTTTTTGCTTTTAATATAGTAAGCAAGACTCTACAATCGGAGGACATGGATATTGATGTTGCTATTTTCCAACTGAAGGAACTTCTTTCGTTTTTGAAAGAATACAAAGAAACAGGTTTTGAAAAAACAAAAGGTGAAGCAATACAAATTTCAAATGAGATGGAGATTGAACCTGTTTTTGTGTGAAACCAAAACGTATCAGAAAAAAGAAGATACATTTTGATGAAGATCTGGAAAAAGATGGCGAAAATATGGTATTACTAGGGGAGGAGGGCTTTAGGGTGGATTACTTCCTAAAGATCATGGATCAAACTACTGTTTCTATTGAAACAAGATTTGAACAGTTCCAAAGTTACGATAATACTTTTGGATTCTTGTTCGATTTAAAGAAGTTAAAATCATCTAGTGACGAGGGATTGATGGGATCTTGTGCTAAGCTTGAAACTTTCTTGACGCATGGTGCACATTCAGATGTGAATGGAAAATATTTGTTTATGGAGCTAAAACTTCTTAGAAACGTATTACCGACAGAAGTCAAAAAGGCTATAGAGGTATTGATCTTTTCGAAAAGAATGGAGGGTTGTTATCCAAATACATGGATTGCCTATCAGATATTGTTGACAATCCCAGTGTCAGTTGCCTCTGCAGAAAGAAGTTTTTCAAAGTTAAAGTTGATAAAAAAAACTATCTCCGGTCTACTATGTCACAAAAAAGATTGAATGAATTATCAATGATATCTATCGAGAAGAAAATGGCTGATAAACTCGATTATGAGAAAATTATGGATGAATTCGTCGAAAGAAAAATTTGACAGATAAATTTTCATAAATAAATTTTAATTGTTTTTTTTTTCCTGGATTGTAAGTACTTTTAACATTATTAAGGGCCACAATTTTTTTAAATGCCTTAGGCTCCAATATCGTTGGACCGACACTATACATTACGAGTCAGAACCCATTCTCGGACAACTAAGCACAATCGATACAGAGTCGCAAGCAGGAGCCGATATGTTACATCTCCCGCAGACTCTAAGTCGATAATCCGACAGTGAGGGTTAGATAGAAGGATAGCCAAGAGAGGCAGAGGCTGGGAGCCCTGCCTTCAACCACCAAGAAACTCTTAGTCTGCAAGAACCGCCTTCAGATCCAGCGGAGGGCACCAACCATGGCTTGGAAGAGAGGAGGCGGAGGAGACGACGAGGGAGACTGAAGCTCGGAGCTGAACGGGGAGACCGGAGCCAACAACTGGAGGAGTGGTGGAATACTGCCGTTGAGGGGAAAATGCAGCCAAGCAGATGTCGCGAACTCGAAGACTAAAGGCTCGCCGTCCTCAAGCGTCCCATATAGCCCCGAAGAAACATCTGAACCATAGCCAAAACAGAAGCAGAGGAACCACCAGATGCCGAGAAGTGACATATCTGGCCGCAAAAACCATCCATCGAGAGTCTCAGAAACTGGGCATCACCTTACCAAATATTTGCCGTCCTCGAGCAGATCTGGGAGATTGAGCCATCTTTGAGACCTATGCTGACTGCCTCCTCACCAAGCGGATCTGGACGACGTCCCCACTCGTCAACTGGCCAGAGATTTTGCGGCGGGAGAGAGCGAGGCTACAAGGGTTCTACAACGGAGAACTCGACGATGGTCTGTCACAGAAGAGGGAGAGAGAAGCGAGAAGGAAAGAGCATAAAGGTAAAAAGGAGGGGGGCCGACGCCGGCACTGTGAAAGCTGTTGGCGCCGGCGAGAATGGCTACTGACGGCAGCTAGGGTTTTGTCACTCGAGAGAGAAGGGTCACTGGATATTTGTCACGTTAGACTTCACTATTTGAATCGGACAATATCTATAATGTGTAATAATAAAAAAGAAAAAAGAAAAAAAAAAGGTAAAAAAACAGATATAATTTTTTTGGGTAATTAAAAGTTGTACCATTATACTGGTGTCTGCAAAATATCAAATTTTTAGCCTTTATCTTTGTGCCGACTTAACGGTAAAACACGTTACCAACTGTCCGACTTATTTTATGATAATAGATGTATTATCGTTTTTATGGCTAAAGTTCCTAATGAACTTTGAAAAACCTTTTATAATAACATTTCAAGTATGAATTAAAACACAGTGTTTTAATGTTAAAAAAATATATACAAAAAATATATATCGAATCTAGAAAATTCGTGGATTAATGTCTCATTTTGGAATTCTATGGCGTAACGCATTGGATTGACTAACCAAATTTTAAAATACGCCGCGTACTAACGCATAACAACTCTTTTATTTTGGTAAATTAACTAGTATTTTATTTTAGTCAACATTAATGATGATAATATGTATATATATAACATTTTAAAAAAAAAAAAAAAAAGAAATGAAGAGTGGAGATCACATGGAGGAGGAAAGGATAATATAAAAATCGATTCCCCCATTACCTTTCCTTTTGCTTAAAAAAGGATTCTTCTTCCTCCACATACTCTCTTTGACGTCTCACCTTCTCCAGTAATGATAATTAATACTTAATCACCTTAATCTTCTTCTAATCTCTTATCTCTAATCTTTTTTGTTGTTGTTGTGTATTTCTATTTCTATGTGCAGTGTTAATTTGGTTCTGATTTGATGTAATTGATTGACTGACATGGAGTCGATTTCTCCGGTGACGAATCAAAGCTCTGTTTATGATCAATCACGGCGTAAACGGAAGAAGAAACCGCCGCCGCAACCACCGTCTCAATCATCGGTGCAGAAATGGAGATCGGAGAAGCAACAACAGATCTACTCGACGAATATCATTCAATCTCTGAGAGAACTCCGGATTAGCTCAGCCGCCAAGCCGCCGTCTCCTCGCGGCGGAGGTCGAGCCATACGCGACGCCGCTTATAGATCATTGGCGGTTACGGCCAGAGGAAGAACGCTGTGGAGCAGAGCTATATTATCTAAAGCCGTGAAGCTCAAGTTCAGGAAACAGAACCGGCCGAGAAATTCGAATTCTTCGATAACCGGGAATATTAATAACCGGTTAAGGAAAAAAAGAGCGACGGTTTTGAGGCTCAAGGGGAAAGGTTTGCCAGCTGTACAGAGGAAGGTGAAATTGCTTAGCCGTATAATTCCCGGTTGCCGGAAACAACCGTTACCTGTGGTTTTAGAAGAAACCACCGATTATATTGTTGCCATGGAGATGCAGATTCGAGCTTTGAACGCCATTATTTCCGCCGTTACGCCTCCACCGCCACCGCCGGACACAGGTCATGATGGGGAAGAGAGACACATGCTCGGTTAGCTTGGCCCAGCTGTCTTTTTTGATTTTTTTTTTTCCTGATTTTTTTAAACTGTTTTTGTTTGTTATCTCATCATGGTTTTTTTTTTGTTGTTTGCTATTTTAATATTATGAATTTATGTATGATTCAACATTCTCCTCATATTAATGTATATACATCCTTATTTTTCGTGAATCACTCTAGAAATGTAAGGAAACAAAAACAAGAACGGTGAAGTGATTTTCTTGAATATTAATGGTAGAATTTGTACTGTTTTTTTTTTTTTTTTTTTGGAATTCTGAAGCTCAAACCTACATCTCCAGGACGAGATTCACACTATTTTAAATTCAGCTATTTTAGGGAGAGATCCTTCACAACGGAGACGAGATTCACACTATTTTAAATTCAGCTATTTTAGGGAGAGATCCTTCACAACGGAAATCGAACCGTCGCACCTCAAGTTCCTAGCAAGGTCCAATCCCACGTGTACTGATTTTGCTGAGGTAAGCTTCGATTTGTTGTTATGTAACAGTGATATTATTATGAAGTTTGGTTGGTATTGAAACTGAAGTCTCTTTTTGTTATTGGCCTATGTTTTAAGTGTGTTATATATAGTTTACTTGGAGTTTAGGACCTACGTTACGTTTATCTCTTTATTAGGATATTATGGTTATAGTTTTCATCCATATATAATCTTTTGATCGCTTGGGATTTAGGTCGGAGAATAAAAAGAGAACAGAGATTAGATTTTGGGAAAGTGTTTGTGAAAGTTTGATGAACAAAATAATCGAGTTGGTTAAAAAGAGACCATAAATCTTTTGCTCCTAGGGAGTCATCTAAAATATGGTTCAAGTGGCCGATTTAGCTTTTTAATTTGGATCATTTATGTATTACACTTTGTAAAACGATTTGGCTAGGAACACACTGGTTTTTATCTGTATATATCTGTCTATAGGTTAGATCGGACATCGGACTGAACTATGTAATATTGTACTTCCATTCCAAGCACATGCTTTTCTCACTATGTATATATATTTGTTACGAGGGAAGGCATTAATCATGCTGATAGATTCGAGTTCACGATCGTCTTCAAATGCAGAATCACCTGGATACCAAAATCGATGGCTTACATTTAAGGACATTTAATGCGATAATGGTAAAAAAAAATTTTTATGCAGGAACTTTATTTTTCTTTACACTACAAGAAAAAGAAAAAGAGGAATAACCGAGGCCAAAACCCGTCGAAAAATTGTAGAGTTTTAACTAATTAGTTGTCAAAGAAATTTTTTTTTTAATTTCTTTACCTTCTCTTCTTCTTTTTTTTTTTTTGTTTCTTAAGATAAATAGATTTCACATATACAGATGTTGGAGGAACATTCGGTTTTTAGTTTAGTTTGTTTCAAAAAATTTAATTTCTTAGTTTTTTTCGGATTTGGAGAATGGGTCAAAAGTAGAACCACAATTTCTTGTGTTTTTTTCAAAATTTTGAAAAATGAGTTCGAAATATATCCGAATTTCATTTCGTTAAGGTTTGGTTTTAAAAGTTTTGGTTCAATTCAACTCTAGTTTAGATAAAAATATATAACAAATTTACGTATATATAGGATATTTTAACTAATATTATACATATATAATATCTATTATCTACTATACTATTAATTGAGAAGTCACTTTAAAAAATAACACTAAGTGAAAGAAAATTAGATTAGGAAAGAGTATGATTGTGTTTTGAAATAATTGAATAGAGTATTTAATCTTTATATAATAAATCCCAAATCACTTTTCTAAAAACTGCAGCCCTATTGATCTGCCACGTGTCTCACTGGATCAAAAGCCCAAAACCGTGAAATCAAAAAGTCTGGATCTACGGAGAACATATGAATATCAGAAATTGCATCTCTTTTTGTATGTGTTGATTCACACATTTTTTGTTGGTTAAATCTTTAGAGAATATGTTGTATGTAAGATCTCTGCAAAATCAAATCCAAAAGGCAAGTTAAGAAATATGTTATTTTAGCATATGTAGAAATTAGTGGCAGAAACTCACATTTTATCTCTATTTTTCTCTTTTGGCATCCAACTTGGAATTGGTCTGTTTAGTATGTTTCTAGAAAGATAACTACGAGAACAAAATATTTTAAGAAAACATCATTAACAAACTATAAGATGTTGTGTTAACAAGTATATATAAGATACTTTAACACAACATTATTAACAAACTATATATCCCCTATATATTATTTGGAAAATACATTTATAAAATAAACATTAAAAAGTATATATATTTACATCACATTGTCATTATATCAAAAAACAAATTTTAATCTCTCATTAAGGATATTTTAGTCATTATTTATTAATCATTTAATTATTATATTAAAAATAGGTAATTAGTATATAAAAAAATCGGTTGTTGCTTTTAAAAATAGGAACTAAGTTTAAAAATATTTACGTGGAACTAACTTTAAAAATATTAACTTTAAAAATATATTTATCTTTAGAATTTTAGGATTATCTCATATTTGTTAATATATCCTAGAAATCGGGATATCTTTAGTATCATATCCCGTTATTAAAAGTTGTACATATTCCGAATTTTAGGATTATTAATAAATTCTATTGTTACCAAATTTTTAAAAATTCCTCTAAAAAAAAAAACCAATATTCCGAATTTTAGGATCATTAACAAATTCGTTTGTTACGAAATTCAAAAAACTTCCATTATTTTAAAAAAACAATTTTAATTATTGGAATATGATAATTTAGGATATTTCATTTTTTAGGATATAACGATATTAGAAAATATTATAAAATATTGTGATATATTTTACGTGGAACTCACTTTAACAATATTAACTTTAAAACATATTTATATTGAGAATTTTTTTAAATCCACGGGTTAGATTGAAAGCAATTCGAAAATATATCCTAGAATTAAAATTAGAACTTTTACCAATCCGATATTGATAGCACAATATTAACAAATCTTTTAATGCAATCATAAATGTAGAGATTATGTATTAGATTTTAAAAGATAATGTATTTTTTCCATGAGATATTAAATCCTACTTAATCGGAATATATTGGAATATAATAACCATAACTTCAAAATCGGGATAGATAGTTACTTTAAAAATTGTGTTTAATAATATTTATAAAGCTATAAACTTAACATTCAATCTTCAACAGTCGTCAGCTACAAAGCAATCGGTTCTTTCAACATATAAACCCAAAACATTATTTTACCTTCATATAAAAAAAAATGTTCACTTCTCTCAAAGATTTAAAACCTTTTAAAATATATTGGTATATCAGAGTTAAAATTCTCCATTCTTTTATGCACTATGCCAAAGGAACATGAGCATCCTTGAAAATAGTTTTGGCAGATGATTCTGTAAGTTTCACTATCGTTCTAATATGTTTAATATAATGTAAGTTTTAGAACATTATGATAAATATTAATGTTTTATCTATGTCTATATTTTCAGGGTAACAAAATTCAAACATGGATAAAAAAAAGAGCATATTACAAAATTCCAAAAATTTGTGAAAAAGGAGACGGAAGATTATCCAGGGATTTAATGTTACTAAGATTACTGTAATGTTTAGATCAACAAATCATCAGTACAGAATTAACTTTCTGTACACAACTATCATGTCTCCCTTACCATCTATTTCAGATGATATTTGGCTTGATTTGGTTGATTTTAATCAAATCAAGAATGACGATTTAGATTAAAAAAAATTGGTTGGTGAGTTGTTTTTATGTATTTTATTATATTAATATAAACGACCATATTACAAAGTTATTGTATTGATTTTTTTTTTTTAATACAAATGTGCTTGGTCAACTGGTGAATGTTGGAGAAATCAATATCATAGATGTTCAAGGCAAATCTACAAAGAAAATTGATTTTGAGCTACAGACTTTAAGTAAGTGTTTATTAGTTTTAATAAACAGTAAACCTAAATATATTATTTTATTTTTAAAAAATGGAATTTAAATTATTTATTTTAGATTATATTTTATGGTTCATCATTTTAAGTTTAAACATCTACCCGTTTAATACTTTTTTTTTAAACTTAACATAGAAAACATAGTTATCACTTTCTATCATAATCTAGGTGACGTATAAATTTACGGGTATCAGCAATTATATTATATCCATTTAATTATTATATGATACGTCAAAATATTAATTAGGTGACGTAATCTAGGTGAGTGGGCAAACGTTTTCGGACTATCACAAATAATGTTGTTTCTTTTATCTCTTTTTCAAAAAATAAAGAGGAAATATTTCTTTTTAAAGTGGGGAGAATGGAAGTTAAGGCGTTGAAAAAATTATTTAATCTAAAAATATGGTGGGATTATAATGGTATGAAATGGAACCACGGACTATTCATATAATTTATTTCACCTAATATCCCGTAATCCAATATTATTTTTTGAAATAATGTTAAAAATTTTTTTAAAAAATTACGGTTGTAATATTATAAAAATACAATGTTGACTAAAATGAAGCTAGACAATAATTAATTGGTCAAATATGTAAAATAGGCTAAATATCAACTAAATGGATCCAATGTGTATATAAAAACAAAAATATGATATATTGATCATTGACATATATTGTACATTTATTCTTACCAATAAAGAAATGAGTTATTAGAAAGAATTTTCCAGAATTAATTATTGTATACAAGATTGTACCATTTAGATTGTACATTTATTCTTACCAATAAAAAATGAATTATTATAAGAAAAATTCCAGAATTAATTATTGTATACAAGTTTGTTTGTTTTAAAAAACAAAATTGACCAAAATGAAGCTAAACAATAATTAATTGGTCAAATGTGCAAAATATGCTAAATATCAACTAAATGGATCTAGTGTGTATATAAAAACAAAAATATCATATATTGATCATTGACATAAGAAAAAAAAAATATATATTGATCAATATCATATTACAGAATATACCTCTTAACATAATATAGCTAAAATAATTATGTAATATGATTAAACATAAATTTATATTTTTACTCCAACAACAAAATCACTTACTTTTAAAATATCAATTTAGTATGTCTATATATAAAAACTTCAACCCGTGCATAAGCACGGATCATAATCTAGTATGATAATTTAACACAATATCATTAATAAATTATAAGAGAGATGGCTTACCTACTATAGATTGCTCCGCTTAATTTGTTGAAGTTAAGATCTCTACACATTCATTTTTTTACACAATTAGCTTTGTTACTTTTCATAATTGTACAATATTTTCAATTGAAAGTCAGCTTTTATATTTGCATTTAGACACAAAAGCAAATTTAAAGTTAGTTTTCAACTTTTGGAAGCTATGCTAATAAATCATTATGTTCTAATATGATTGTTTCAATGTTCTAATATGATTGTTTCAAGTATCTAGTTATTAATAATTATGACTTATTACATGATTAAACCATCCTATTGATTACAAAAATAGAAATAATCACAAAAATGCTCAAAATGTTCATAACATGCACACAAATGTCCAAAAATGCACATATATATATGACTTAGTCAAAACTCATAAACCTAAATTTGATAATGTATTAATTGGCAACCCAAGTTCGCCATAGCCACGACCTTCCATTTCTCTTACTGTTACAAACGGAGGAGAATATGAAGAAAGCAAATATGGGCAAGCAAAAACAGCAGCCGATTTCTCGATTCTTTGCTCCCAAACCCAAATCCCCGACTCAGGAACCGATTCCGGTGGCCGAATCATCATCGCCGGCACCGAAGATATCCGTCACTGTCTCCTTTTCTCCTTCAAAGCGTAACCTTCTCTCCGACCACCTCTCCGCCGCGTCACCCAAAAAGCCTAAACTTTCTCCTCACACTCAAAACCCCATACCCGACCCCAATTTACACCGGGCAGACCCGAGGACTATCGGCGTTATATGTTGGATTTTTTACTCTTCTTCTTATTCGTATGTTTTTAGTGCACAAGAAATAGAAAAGAAACAAGTGAAGAAAAAAGAAAACACGTAACGTTACTCTGTTACAATGAAACTGATGTTATTAAAAAAACAGAGTACTTGACTTTTTATAACACACTCGTCACAACTTAACAAAGACACACAATGATACACTTATATAGGTTTTTATGTAACCGTTTGTAACTTCCGGAGACAAACCAACACATCTTTTAGAAACTAAACAACACAACTATACGAATGACAATTCGTGACTCTTAATTAATAACTAACTTATGTGAATGACACTTTGTTTTATACAAGATATGATTATACTTCAACACTCCCCCTTAATCATATCTCGTATAAACTCCAAGCTTTCTTTACATCCACTAAAACAACATATGGTCTTCAACCAAGTCTTCATCTTCGAGACTTACATGCGCTCTTTCTTTTCCCTTTGAGCGACACTCATTTGAGTAGTGGCCGATCCTACCACAATTGTAACACTCCTTGTTACTTCTTTGATTCTTGCCATGAACGTTTTTCTTCGGTTTCTTCCAACACTCATTTTCTGTGTGGTTGCTTCGCTTGCAAAACTCACACCACTTCTTGCCTTCATTAACACGGCTCTCGGTGTTGTCTCGTTTACCGGATTCTCTTCCTTTTGTGCGAGCATAAAATGCTCTTTCATTAGTGCTTTCTTCTCTTGCAGCCACTCTTGCCTCATGTGCTTTTAACACACCTATTAACTCTGTCATCGTCATTGACATTAAGTCACGAGTTTACTCCATAACGCTAACAATGCTATCGAACTTGGCTGGGAGAGAGATGAGTATCTTTTGTATGAGTTGATAGTCAGTCTTCTTTTCACCATTATAAGTCAATTGATTCTCCAAAACAATTAACTTATCAGTGAACGTCTTTATGTCTTCGTTATCATACATCTTCAGATTTTCGTACTCCCTACGCAACGATTGAAGTTTAACCAATCGAACTTGAGGAGAACCTTGATACTCAACCTTCAATGCATCCCATGCCTCCTTTGATGTTGATGCAGCAGCAATGCGTGAGAATATTTGATCAGTCACGGCAGTTTACAAAATTTGCAATGCCATCGTATCATTCACCATCACTTCTTCTCTAAGCGATTTTGCCCTTGCTGTTTCAGGGGTTTCTTGCGCTCGTACCGGTTCGACTGGCACGCCTTCTTCAACCACGGACCACAATTTTCTAGTCCTGAATATGGTTGCCATCTTAATGCTCCAGAAGTCGTACTTCTTCCCATCGAATATAGGGATCACTTGATGTGAAGAGCCTTGCATCGTCTCGGCTTATTTTGCGATTAACGTATGCGATATCTTCTTGCTTCTTGTGGTGATGAGTTGTAAACTAGTGCTTTCTGTTTGGTCCTCTCAATCGTAAAGCTCTGATACCATGTTGGATTTTTCACTCTTCTTCTTATTCGTATGTTTCTTAGTGCACAAGAAATAGAAAAGAAACAAGTGAAGAAAAAAGAAAACACGTAACGTTACTCTGTTACAATGAAACTGATGTTATTAAAAAAACAGAGTACTTGACTTTTTATAACACACTCGTCACAACTTAACAAAGACACACAATGATACACTTATATAGGTTTTTATGTAACCGTTTGTAACTTCCGGAGACAAACCAACACATCTTTTAGAAACTAAACAACACAACTATACGAATGACAATTCGTGACTCTTAATTAATAACTAACTTATGTGAATGACACTTTGTTTTATACAAGATATGATTATACTTCAACATTATATACCAAAGCCACGCTTGAAGCAGCTGAGGATATAAGTGGTGGTTGCATTGGTGAAAAAGGTTTTGGTGCAGAAGGATATAAGAGATTTTTGAAACCCTCACCGGAGGAATCTGTTCCCAAAACGTCATCATCTAGGAAGTACACGCCACTGCAACAATTGGAGGTACTTTCCGCTTTATTTAGCCTGTCACATGCTCAGTTCATATTAAACATATATGAATGATTATTTAATGTGTAAGATAACTACGAGAAAAAAATATTTAAGAAAACATCATTAACAAACTATAAGATGTTCTGTTAACAACATATATAAGATATTTTAACACAACATCATTAACAAATTATATGTATGATACTTTAACACAATATCATTAACAAACTATAAGATGTTGTGTTAACAAACATATATAATATACTTTAACACACATCATTAACAAACTATATGTATGATACTTTAACACAATATCATTAACAAACTATAAGATGTTGTGTTAACAAACATATATAAGATACTTTAACACAACATCATTAACAATTTTTTTTTTTGGGTCGACCATCATTAACAAACTATATGAATGATATTTAACACAATATCATTAACAAACTATAAGATGTTGTGTTAACAAACATATATAAGATACTTTAACACAACATCATTAACAAACTATATGTATGATATTTTAACACAATATCATTAACAAACTATAAGAGAGATGTCTTACCTACTCTCAACATCTCTAAGCTCTTCATACGTGATAGAGATTGTTCCGCTTGATTTGTTGAAGTTAAGATCTCTACACATTGATTTTTTACACAATTAGCTTTGTTACTTTTCATCATTGTAAAATTTGTGTTATGCTAGTAAATCATTACTAGGATATATCATGTGCTATAGCATGGACAAATTGCAATTATAGATAATATCCAGAAATTATAAAATTAGGATATTATAAAATTGTAAAGCTTCCAAAGCTTTATGAAATTTATAATATCAATTTTTATAATATCGATCTTTGTTAGCACCTAAAAACAGGATTAAATTGGTTTAAATTCTTTTAAAAATTTTCCAAAAAATTGCAATCTATATCAAATCTCTTATTTTTTGAAAATTAAATCAACATTTAATTTAATTTAATTAGTGTATTTAATTAATTGAATAAAATATCTTTAATGAGAGATTTTAATTTGTTCTTAAATGTAATGACAATATGATGTAATTGTTAACATTTTGTAAGGTTATTTATAAATGTACTCTCCAAATAATATATAGGAGATTTTCTAATATGATTGTTTCAAGTATCTATCTGTTTGTTAATAATTATGATTTATTACATGATTAAACCATCCTATTGATTATAAAAATAGAAAACAATCACAAAAATGCTCAAAATGTTCATAACATGCACACAAATGTCCAAAAAGTTGCACATGTATATATATACGACATAGTCAATCATAAACCTAAATTTGATAATGTGTAGGTTAATTGAATACTTCTGCCATCTTAAAATAATTGAATTTTAGTATAATGAATATATGTGTTAATATGAATTGTGACAATTACATTAAAAGAAATATATATATATATTAGTTTAAATTCTTTAGATTTTAGGGCAACTTCATGGATGATTGGAAACCTTGATTGGAGAAAAAAGTAAATGGAAATTTTTTTCTCGTATGTTGTTTAGTGTAATGTTCAAAAATTAATTAATTTGTGGGATCATTATCATATATACTAATTACAGGAAGATGATGACCTTGATAATTGAATCCGTGGACAACCCATGAGGGATGGTAACGACTTTTTAACAAATATGATTTTAAGAAAATTGATTTGCTAACGGAAATAAAATTTCCCAATGCATACTACCATTATAGTTTACTAAAAATTTGTGAAAAAAATAAGAAAAACCTTGCATACTCTTAACACGGTGAATGGTGGATAAATTTTATGCATCAAAATATAAAATTAATAAACATTTTAGGGAATTCCATTTTTATGATGACCACCTCTATACATGTTGAATCAGTGTTGTTTATTCGGATTGTGAAAAGTTAAGTCAATAAAATAGGCAAAATTAAGTGACGAAAAAGTTAGTACTTGATAAAAATACATCTCTTCAACAAGAAACCGTTACACTACCAAAATCTATGACCGTCAAAAAGAAGAGTAAAGAGGTTAGCGAGAAGGAGGAGAAGAGAAGAAAATGACAAGGAAATAAACGAGAAAACCAGCCACAAGTATTCCTCCGTACACCAACGTTTGATAAGACTTTACTCCAACTGTGTATTTGTACTCTATCTTACAGCATCTCATGTTCTCCCTTTCTGTTTCCAGTACATGTTCTACGTACCTGCAACCATTTTTATTCTTTAATGTTCAATTTAGTTTATTCTACAGAAAGAAAACAAAATGTGTTAAAACTTACTGTTGTGTAAACATGGTGGTTTGAAGAATCTCTGAGCTGTTGAGATGAGCATCATATAGCTTGTGGTCGTATAGCAAAGAAGAGAGATCCACCAGTTGTTCCTCTACAGTCTGTTGTTATAATATAATAACATAAAAAGAGTGTAAGAAAATAATCCATCTGGTGGAAAAACTGAAATCGTAAAGAGTTACAAAAGCTTTTTTTCTGAACTTACGTCTAAATATTTCTCTAGTCTTTCGACTAGCTCGTGTGGGAAAGGTTCAGGCAATGTTGTTGTCTTTTTGTAGAATTTCTCCACCCATAGCTCCGTTTTGGTTTTCTTCTTTTTATCTTTCACTGGCTCGCCAAGTGGAGTCTTAAGGTATTCAGATGCAAAGTTTTGTACTGCCTGCACATTATAACAACAACCAGAATTGATGAATTCTCTAAGAGGAAACTATAAAAAGATATTCCATTTCCAAGTTGCAGTTCGCTTACCTCTGATGTTTCACGGATTTTGCGTAGAGCAGAATCAACACGAGCATAAATAGTATTCCTCTGCGGATATAAAATACCATATCTCACGAGATTCAGAAGGATTTCCAATGCTAGTTTCTATTCTGAAATCATAATGATTGGACTCACCAGTGCAACATCTTGAAGCATTTGACTGACCAGGGAGACGTTTGAGAACGGTCCAAACGGGTGACAACCGGCTGCCCAAAGCCAATTGGTGATAGGTCTTTCATGCGCGTGAGAGGTCTTTTCATATGGTGCACTTACACCGCCTAAGGCAGAAGCTATACCAGCAAGTATATGCCGCTGTGCCTGTGATGGAACAGCGTGTTGCCTCTCTGTTTCAGAAACATAACTGCAGATACAAGAAATTAAAATCGATATGATGACCAGAGTAGCAAATTTATCATTGTCTTATACTTCTATTCTTCTTGTGTTTTGCTCACCTCAAAGGTATTTTCTTGTTTAGATGCTGAAGCACAATGACTACATCACTGCTCGCCCACACGAGGCTCTCATCTTCCATCATGAGCATTGGATCCACATCAGCTAATGAGAGTATAAACCTATATACAGATTAAAGATTTGTATCAATTGCTGTTTTGGTTGAAAGCGTAATTCAAACTTTGGATCTAGCTTGGCCAGTGTTGAATAATCCGATCAGCTGGTTTATATTAATCAACTCACACTGGAATAACTCTTGTTCCGTAAGTCCGGTAGAGATCACCTTTTTTCCTAACGGCCTTCTTTTTCTTTCCCTTCTGAAGTTTCGAGCTATAAGATGACCAGAGAGGCCTGTGCTTTACTATGGAATCACCCGAACCTTCAGATTCATCATCCCAGCTCTGAGTACAAAAAAATGGAATCTTTGCCATGAAAGAAACAAAACTTGAGAAACAAATTTGCATAAAAATCTATGAGATTTACCTGGCGGAGGAAGTATTTATTAGAAAGCCCAGGGTCAGACACGTCGAGCAAACCAGCAGCTAGAACATCGGTAGACCTTTCCATCTCCTGCAATGGCCAATAAAATTAGAAAATCATATGAGACTTCACTGGTTGGAACAGTAACAGCAGATTAAGAACATTTTTTTCTATGTTAGGTGTTAGGTTAGCCCAAGATTTCCTAGCTTAACCTAACTCGGAAACCACAGTTGCCAACTATTGAAACTCACTTCTTTGAGGATAGCACCATCTAGGTATGTTTTGGTAAGCACATGAAATCTTCCGTCCTTCTTAGTTTCCTGAAGGGAATGCCCACGCATGGCTTTTGAGACAGCAATAGCTAACTTCTCATGACGATGTAATGGATGAGCCCCTCCAACGATCACTACTTCTTGCCCATGATGAATCATTTTCTTTACCTGCAAATACTCGGGACAGTTAGCATGTGAAAACCAATAGAGCCAAATCCTTGAGTATACTTTGGAAAATATTATGGGTGCTAACTTTCTGATAGTAGTATACTTGGCAAACATGTCTTTTACTAATCATATTGACTCATAGGGATTCAGGGACCATTCAGAAAAAAAAAAAAAAAAAAAAAAAGATAAGAACTTCTAGTATTTCTTGAACATCATTCATTTAGCGCAAGAAGTCCTTACCTCGGATTCTATCTCTTCAATATTTATGCTGTAGTTTTGTCCTCTTTCCATGATATTGTATCGATTGTGGTTTTGGAGCACAATGATAGGTACCAGCACTCTGGTTGCTAGATCAACCGTCTCAAACCTGGTTGCACTCTAAATGAATCATCTAAGCATAATTTTTATTGCTAGAAGGAAGTAAAGTCTCACATATCATATTACCTCACATCAGGAGCTATGACGTGCTCAATTGTAGTAGCTACTAACGCTGCTAACTGACCAGAAAAGATATCATGGGTAGACTGATGACCAAAAGGACTAACGTTTCCTGGAAGCACAATGTTTCGTATCCTTGGCACTGTTCTGGAACTAACACTTCCCTCTTCAGTTTCTATCTTCCCATATGTACAAGGCCCCGCAGACAAATCTATGACAACATATCTAACAAGAAGGGAAGATAAACCAGAAATAAAATCATGTTGAAAGCTTAGATGGAAAACTATAGCAGATAAGAACAGAAATAGTTACACCAACAATATTCTATCTTCTCCAGCTTTTTGTTTTTCTTTTTTCTGGCCTATCTATAATCAACAAAAGGGACTTTTTTAGTGCATATTTTGATGATACCTAGATAGATGTAATGCTTTCAGAATAGGGTGGTAAAATTTGTTTGATCACATATAGTGGCACAATCATATCACTCATAGGGATAACAAAGAGATCCCAAGGGAAAACCCACTGAGTAATTTTGTCCATAGTTTACCACAACGAGGAAAGAAAAACAAAGATGAGTTTACCTGCCTGATCCAAGCCAAACTTGGGATGCTCCTCCACCATTGTATCTATATCGATAAATATAATCTGCCTCTTGTTTCTCCTTGTCTGCATCACTAAGCTCTGGTAGCTTTGCAAACATCAAGCTGTCAAGATCAATCTCTGTATTTCGAGGATCCATTCTTACCTGAATGATGAGTTAAGAAAAGAAAGGGGCAGTTAAAGAACCCAGCAGGTTAGAATCAATGACCGAACAAATGCAAACATGACAAGCAGAAAACAACTTCAAGAACAAAGAGAAATATGATGATTATAAACCCAAGAAGGCATGACAAATCTTCCAAACAAAAAAAAGCAAAAAAAACAAGAACAGGTAAAGCATTTGGACATTCTGCATACCATATGCAAGATTCAAGAAGTAAGAAGAGCACCGGAAGCCATACCTTATCAAAATTCACTACAAATATGGCACTTGGTATAGGTTTATCCGCCGTTGCTGCTGATCCAGCTCCCACATCCATATCAAATATATACGAGTAAAGCTGGTTAAATGCGGACTCAACTTTTCTTGCGTCTACGTCAAAGGCAGGTAAGTGTCTTCCAAATTCAGCCTAAATGCAAAAATAATTTTGCAGTTAGCATCATATACATTAAGTTGTAGATTTTACAGCAAGAAATTTTCAATCATCAACATATTATTTTATATGTAACTACGTTTTTTATGAGAAACATTTAATTTGAGATGATAAGATCACAGCAACCTCTAGTGCAGTTCCAGCAGGCAACATGGCTTCTTTCACTGCCTTCTCCAGAGCTATTAATTCAGGTTGCCCACTCTTAACATAGGAAAAATAAAAACGAATAATATTTATGTCAATGGGGAAAAAAAAGTGAAGAACTTGGCATCAGGAGTCAATAAAACATACTATTGAGTGCAAACAACTGCATGTACAGTAATAATCTGCTCGAGCTGCAAAATGCATTTCAGCTAAAGCAAATACAAGATTCCAGAACTTGAATAGCTTCGTTTGTGAACAATTCAAAAACGCGAAGAAATACTATCCTACATATATAATATCGGATCTTGAAACAGGAAAAGACAGAAACAATGTAAATTCGTGAAGACTGGTTTAATATTTATAAATTACTCACAGGGAAGATATTGTAAACAACTCGATGCTCAATATCAAGTGGCTCTCCCGTCTCTTGGCATGAAGGCCTATGAGTTGAGAAACTAGCTCTTAAGAACTCCTCTAATTTTTGAGGATCCATGGAAAACCTATATCCTCCATCTCCTTTCAGACCTACAAGCACTATATTCACTTCCAGAGGAACCTGAAATGGCACCTGCCAAAATAAAAGTGGAGTGGAGCATAAACAAAACAAGTTTCATAATGTTGAAATTCAATTCTCAATATGTCACCCAAAATCAGCCAATCTAACAACCATATGCACGAACAAAGCTATGATCATAGGCGTGAAGCAACAAGAACGAAATAATCGTGAGCTAGACACTTTTGATTGCACTTCGGTGGACTCCACAAAGCCAAATTACTCAACGATTTCTTCTTCTTCTTCTTCTAGCTAATCCAGACTCAGTGATGATGATGATGATTTACATAATTTAAGGTTGAGATTTTACCTCAGCACGGGAGTGAAGCATACGGCGGACATCGGATCGAACACTCTCTCGTACGTCGAGGAAAGCGCTGTGATGCCAGTGAGGATGACCCGGCTCGCGGCGGAAAGGTTGCTGAGCCGACTCGGTACGGGAAACTAGTCCGCTTAAAACAGATAGAAACGCGACGAATAGGATAGACGAAAACGAAGTCGATCGTGAATCCGATCTCAACTCCATGACTGAAAAAAACAACCGGAGATTTCGCTCACCTCCCGATTTGGACTGGACTGGAGAAAGTCGCTACTAGTCGCTTACGGCGAGGGAGGAGAAAATGGCAGATGAACGCTAATTACTAATATACCCTCAAGTTATTTTCTTAGGTACAATTTTAATTTCTCTCCCTTCTTTATATGTCAGTTAGTTATGACTTATGAGTGATACAAATCGTATGCTTTGCACTGAATTCTTATTGAACAGCTTGGGATTTAGCAGAATCTGGCAAGCACTTCGTAACTACTATTATCAGTGGATCTGATCTAGTTCCAACATTCTCTGCTGCTTCAGTCGATGACCTTCGTTCTGAGGTATGTGACCTGCTTTGCCTATATGTGATTGTGATGCTATAATCACAAGATTTCAGGTGGAGAATCAGAGAAAGAAAGTGAAGCTGAATAAGAAGACATTATAGGGTCTGTGTATCACGGGGAGATTGAAAGGAAGCTCTTGGGTTTATTATGGTGTAGCGGGTTGCAAGTCGAGCCTGAGACTTATGCTGTGCTATCGCAGGAATGCAAACAAAGGAAAGAATATACAAATGGGAAATTGATACATGCTCAGATGGTTGTTGTAAGATTTGGTCTCAGTGAGTATCTGTAACGCTAGCTGTCCTGTTTAATGGACTGGTATGTCATCTTGTCTTGCATTGTGAGACCACAACAACTTGCAATTAGCTGAAAGAAGTGTGTATCCAACGATGCTGTAGCAGTCTCTCATATTAAGCCGGGTACAGAGAAAAGGTATAATCTGTGGTTGGCCAAAAAAACGAAAATCAAATTACTAGTTTACCCTCAGAAAAATATCGTCATAGCTGACGAAGATATTAAGAAGCAACAAGCAACGTGTCACTTCTCATGTCGTCGTTTATCCAAAGAAATATCCAAACTAAACACCCAATTAACGCACGCAACGTGTTTACTCACACTCCTTTTAACAAGCTCGTGTAACAGTTTTCTATCTATGTCCCCAAAGTCTCTTCTTCCTTGATCTCTCAGAAACCAAGAAAGAAGAATGGATCGTGTGGTCTTCTTCTTCCTCATCGCAGCCACGTTACTAGCAGTTTCTCTCGGATCCGCCGTCATCTCCGGCGAGGTAAACGACGGTTTCGTTAATCCGATCAGGCAAGTCGTCCCGGAGGAGAACGATGAACATCTCCTCAACGCAGAACATCACTTCTCTCTATTCAAATCCAAGTACGAGAAGACTTACGCGACCCCGGAAGAGCACGATCATCGGTTCCGTGTATTCAAGGCTAATCTAAGGCGAGCTAGGCGTAACCAGCTTCTGGATCCGTCTGCTGTCCACGGCGTCACGCAGTTCTCAGATCTAACTCCGAAGGAGTTCCGACGCCAGTTTCTAGGGCTGAAACGCCGGCGGTTTCGTCTTCCTACTGATACTCAGACGGCGCCGATTCTTCCGACTAGCGATCTCCCGACGGAATTCGATTGGCGTGAACAAGGAGCTGTCACACCTGTTAAAAACCAGGTTTGTACGGTTTTGAGTTTGTGTGATTTAGCTTGTAATCGTTCGTGGACGTTTTTCGAATTTTGTAAAATTCGAGATCGTAGCGAGTGAAGTGAATGTGTGTTTTGATTGTGAATAGGGTATGTGTGGATCATGCTGGTCGTTTAGTGCGACTGGAGCTCTTGAAGGAGCACATTTTCTTGCGACTAAAGAGCTTGTTAGCCTCAGTGAGCAGCAGCTCGTAGATTGTGACCATGAGGTTTGTTTCCATTATCAATTGTTTGTTTCTATGAGGATTGGGTTTCCCATTTGATGTGTTTGGTGAAGTGGTTGCAACTAATTTATATATGTTTATCGCGCTTCTTGCAGTGTGATCCAGCAGAAGCCAATTCATGTGACTCTGGTTGTAGTGGAGGACTAATGAACAACGCTTTTGAGTACGCTCTCAAAGCTGGTGGTCTTATGAAGGAAGAAGACTATCCTTATACAGGAAGTGACCATTCCGCCTGCAAATTCGACAAGAGCAAGATTGCTGCGAGCGTGGCTAATTTCAGCGTTGTCTCTGCGGATGAAGACCAGATAGCTGCTAATCTAGTCAAGCACGGCCCTCTTGCTAGTAAGTTTGGAAATATCTTTATCCTTTCTTACAAATTCAAGAATTAGAGATTTAACACATTGTCTCTTTGCTGCTTACCAGTTGCTATCAATGCGATGTGGATGCAAACATACATAGGAGGAGTCTCGTGCCCGTATGTATGCTCAAAGAGCCAAGACCATGGAGTGCTCTTGGTTGGATTTGGTTCATCGGGTTATGCACCAATCCGTCTTAAGGAGAAGCCTTATTGGATTATCAAGAACTCATGGGGATCAATGTGGGGAGAGCATGGTTACTACAAAATCTGCAGAGGACCTCACAATATGTGTGGTATGGACACAATGGTATCTACCGTTGCTGCTGCTCATACCTCAACGAAGTAGAATTATTAGGACACCACTAGATTTTACCTGTCCTTGTGTATGCATGTATGTATGGATGCGTAAACATACTAAGAACTGTTATTGTTAGTATTGTCTCTCTGTTTCAGCTTTACTGTAAAATAGCTTGGGGATATTATCTTTGTAGCATCGAATGCTGAAGATAATATTGATTATCAACTTATTAAAAGTTGGAATAATAGAAAGCTTATATGTTTTATATTGTGTTTGAAACAATGAAACTCGTCAGTCATAGAAGACAATGAGCAAGAACTAAGTTTATCTGTTCTATATTCTTGTCAAAAGTCATAATCTATTATATATAAGTTGGAACAATCAAAAACCATCTGCACATCAGATCTTCCCACGGTGGATGGTTCAAGTAGGCCTAAATCATGTTCTTCACGAGTTAATCTATCCGTCTAAACAGAAGACCAGACACATTAAGCAAAATGCTCATCCAGGCGAAAAAAAAGCCTATATATATGGAAGAGCTCAATGAGCAGGTTAGCAACTTAGCATGTTGTGGCGTTTTAAGATTTTCCTTTATGGACTATAGTGTTTTTTTAACTAAAAACACTATACTATAGAGTTTGGTTTACTTGTGCACATCTAAATGTTTTTTTTTAAATATATTTGTAATTAAATAACTAAAAATTCTAGACTTAGTAACATCATTATAATAGTTTAAAGATTACAACGATCTAGTTCGCGAGTAGATTATACCGCATAACATGTTCAAGATTTCAACGCTGTTATTCAAGCCTATTATCATATTATATAAACCTAAACGCATTTAACGTGAATGTGACACGTGTCAAAGAGATAACTCATTAGATTTTGACACGTGTCATTGCTAATCTTAGATTTTGACACATCTCAAAGAGATAACTCATAAGAATTTGACACGTGTCAATTTTTCGATAATGGTAATTTTCTATATAAAAATGTAGAATAGATAATTAAAATAGATAATTTTCTGTTTTAATAAAATATCATAATAATAGAAAAGATAACTTAATGGTAATTTTCTATATTAAAATGTAGAATAGATAATTAATTAAGATTTTTGTCAGTTTAAGCGAAAATGTCAATAACAGAAAAAATTGTCAGTTAAAACAAAAAAAAAACAAAAAGTGTAAAATATATAATTTTCAGTTTTAATAAAATATCAAAATAATAAAAAAGAAATTTATTGTTAATTTTCTATATAAAAATGTAGAAAATAAATATGGAAATATAATTAACTTATCAGAAAAGACAATTGTCAGTTTTAGCAAAATGTCAAGTTCTGATAATTTAATATTTTTCATGACGATTATGTTAATTTTCTAAATTAATATTGTGGTAGTTTTGTTATAAATACCATAATATAGACTCTTAACAATTCATCTTTTAGTTTTTGTTATTCATCATATTTTATCAGAAAAATAAATTCAGAAGTTCATCTTACTCTAAATCAATAAGGCAAAAATTGTTTTTATTGTCGTACTGTAGTGCGCTTGCTTCGAAAATGAGAAGCACGAAATATCAAAGCAAATAATCTACTTATGGTAGAAGAGTTATTATTGCTTAATGAAAATGTAATAATTTGTTTTAGCAAATATTGTTATATTTTCATATGCTTTTATATTAGTGTTTAATTTATTTTGTTTCTGTAAAAAATACTATTTTAAAGTATTTAATTTATTTTATTCCTGTAAGAAATACTATTTTAAAATATTAATTTTTATTTTTATTTGGTCATTGATAAGAAAATACAATTCAAACCTATGTGCATTATTCTCTTATTAAAAAATTTGGTGACTAGCTCGGTGAAAAAAACATCATTGAAATTTGCAATTTTAATGTACAATATGCTAACAAAAAAAATATAAAGTTAGAATTTTATTTGGAAAAGAAAATATAAAGTTTTAAAAGGTCAACCAGATAACCAGTTAATTTCAAATATAAACTATTTTAATGGGCTTTTTTTTGGAATATATGGTGGTTACTCAATTAATTTTGAGAATGCAATTCAGCCAGATAAACTTAAAGAATACCAACAATCCATTAATGCTATTTGGAACTATATTTCATTGGATAATGGTGAGGTAATAGACGGAAAGTATTCCATTTCTATATTGTTTTATATTATTCCTAACATAGTTTCGATTAATATAATGGCAGAAAAAATAATTTATATGTGAAGCAACTATCACCTTCGGTCTCATCCACTACCTGAAATTGTCAAATTAAGAAAATGTTTTTTTTGAAGAGTCATAATGGACCACAATTAAAATAGACGATAGTTTTTTTTTGGAGGGGGTCAAGAAGTCCATTATGTTTAGAACAATAAATGGAGAAAAATTATAGTAAATCCATTAAAATTTTATAAACACAAATTTATGTATTTGAATTTTGAAATGTTATAATTTTTATATTTAATCAGCAAATCAGTATATTATATATATTAATTAATAAAAAGAACCCGTGTATCGCACGGGTCGAATATCTAGTAAAGTATAAACCATGCTTTTTGAGAAAATACTTCATAAAGTATTCATTAGTTTTTGTTTAATATTATTAAAAAGTGCAATCCATTAATACAATACGCATAACACTCTTCTTGGTCATATCGTTGTCAATACAAAGACTTATTCCAAGAATAACATATATCAAACTGCTTAGTTACATCGCTAAACCTACAAGGTCCGGTTCGTCTTATCTTCCACACACACTTCTCGCACCATTTATCACCGGAACTATCTCGATGGTCTCTATATATATCGAACGAATACCATTCATTTGGCAACCTCGGCCATCCAAAATTACAAAAAAACAATGTCCTCCCAAAGTATTGACGCCGAAAACTAAAAGACCACGACTCACCTGACTGCAAAGTCCGGTTACCAAAATCATCGTCTTTTGATCTACAATGATACAGTAACGGTAGCTGATTACCGAGATCGTTAGTGATTTTCACAGTTATTTTCCCGACAGGAAACACAGAATTTGTTGGTGGTCGATCGTTGGGAACCAGAATGTTGTTTTTATGGTCGGCATGTGATAATTTTGTAGTTAAGAAGATAATCAATGTGAACAGTTGAAGGTATTGTTTTGGAATATCCATTTTTTGTATAGGAGAGGGTTTAAGCTAACACGATATTGTTTGTACTTGTTGAAATGGGTTATAATATAATATGTTGTTGCAGTGTCGACAGTTATTTATACTTATTTCATAAATATTCTATCCGAATATACCGTTTCTTAAATTAGATGCATGTGGTCAAATTTAGTTACGTATTAAAGGGACATTTTGAAATCTCTAATGTTTTGGTCATTTGTTTTATCTACATAAACGATCCTCATTTCTGGAGAATTCATCTTCTTATAGTTATCAATTTCATAAATTCTACAAGATTTTTCCCAAAGAATCTATGAAGGAATGAAGAATTTTTTTCCAATTATGGACATATGTCTAAAGCTGAGAGACGTATCTCAAACTAAATCGGGACATATGCCTAAAGCTGAGAGATGCGTATCTTAAACTAAAATGAGGTAACCCAACTTTACTTGCGTTACACTTCTGAAACGAACAAAGATATTATTGAAGACACTAATCAAAATGTCAATTAAGATAATGGTACAAAGTAGTATTATATAAGATCCATAGAAACTGTCTACAACTTGGAAGAAGGTTTCTTAGATCCACGTCCAGCTATAAACTCCTGCATCTTCTTAAACTGTTCCTTCGTCATCCCACTGTAATACGCGTGAGCTCGCTCCTGCGAATTCAAATACAGTTTTAGATTCTCTTAATCCCAAATTGATCAAAAGAGTTAAAAATGACAAAATGTTTTTTACCTTTTCGAGAGTGAGGGCATGTCCAAGATCAAGCTTTAGTCCATCATTGATAACGGATTTAATTCGAAGAACCATGCCTTGTTCATTCTTGATTATAGCCTCTGCGATTTCTCTAGCTTTCTTTAACGCTTCTCCTTCTTCAACCACATGGTTAACAAACCCTAACTTCCCAGCCACGTCAGCTGTCAATGGCATTGAGGTTAAAGAAACTTCCCGAGCTTTGTTTGCTCCAATGATCCTCGACAGCTTCTGAGACAAACCCCATGAAGGAAATATCCCAAACCTTATAAAAAAAAACACAGAGGATTCACATTCATATCATCACAAAGATTCATCTCAAGGCAACACTATAGTCTATAAGCATAAGAGGAATACAAATTTTTTAAAATGTTGAATTGAGCAGAGCTTCAGAACAACATGATTTATATGATCCAAGCTAAAAATCTGCAAATAATTTTGACCTAATTGCTAGATTCAGTTCTCGTGATTCCAAAACATTAGAAAATAACCTTGCGTGAGTATCCATGAACTTAGCTCCTCTCGAAGCGACCAGAATATCGCAGGCCAAGGCGAGCTCAAACCCAGCGGTGATGGCGAAACCGTTAATAGCTCCGACAATCGGTTTTCTTAACCGCTCCATCTGCACAACCGGGTCGGTTTCCGGATCCTTCACGTCTCCTTTGAAAACTGACTCCGCCGCAGTCAAATCAACGCCCGAGCAGAAAGATCGACCCGATCCGGTGAAAATAACGACCTGGACTGATTCGTCGGAGTCCATATCTTTGAATGCCTTGGCGAGATCCACCATCATCGCTCTCGTAAGCGAATTGAGAGATTTTGGACGGTTGATTGTGATTATGGCGATTCCGCCTGATTCCTTCTTCACCTGGATGAGATTTTCCGATACCGTTTGATCCATTTTTCGAAGATTCCGATTACTGTGAACGAATTTCGAATTTCCGATCGGGTTTTCAGTTTGCGCGGATTAAGAACAGGCGAGCGATAATTTTAGTCAATGGGGAAGAGATGACGAAGAACCTCCTGGGTTAGTGTGCCATTGTTTTGTCGTTTGTAAACTGCGTCCCGTTTTTACCGCTCTTTCGACGCTGCGTATTTTGTTTCTGGAACATGAAAACGGCAACTTCAACAAAGATAACTTTGAGTATTTGACAAAGGAAAACGAGAGTTTTTTTTGAAAATATTATTAACACTTCACACTTTGGATGCCCTATGCAATTCTGATTTTTAAAAGAGGATGCCTTCTCCAAATTATTATTAACATTCTTATATACTTTTTCAACATGAAAATAAATAAAAAAAAATTGTTTGCACATCAAATCTACATATACAGTTTAATCATAATATCAGAATGGATTGACTTCACTATACTACACCAAATTAACTACTCCATAGTATTTATTCCCATGCTTTTAGCTTCATCATTAAATTACCTAAAATAATGTTATTCTTTTTCAAACATCACAAACTTATAAAACTCTCTAAAATTAGACATATTCAATAATTAAGTATAAACTCCGTTTTAAAATCTAAATTTACGTTTTGTTTTTGCGATTAGATAACCCAAATTTGACCCATTAAACCGATGAGCAAACCATGGTAATGAACCAAAGAGTTTATAATTGATTTAAAAAACAAAACCCTCTCAATGAAGAAAAAAGTTTCAAAACATGATCCAACTCACGTTAAATTAAAGTAAAATAAAAAAAGCAAAATAAAAAAAGACAGAAATTAAAGTAAGAGGAAGCAACAAAAGCAAAGCAGCTGGTCCTGTAATATGTCTTCGTCTCCACCTTCTATCTCACATGTGATTGTATTATTCGTTTAGGAAGAATTTCTATAACTGGCTACACTGGTTTTATTTTAATAATTATTGATTATCATTTCCTTCAGACTCTTTACCTTGGAGTCGCAGAAGAAGATAGCTCATGAGATTGGAGGTGTGAAGAACGATGCTCTTCGCTTTGGTCTTCACGGTGTTAAGAGCGATATCCTTAGATCTCATTCTCTCGAATCAGCCTACGAATATGTAAGCAATTCCCATATCTTTTTCATGTTTAACATTGATGAAGTGAAATTAGTCTAACAACGAAAATTAGTGTGTTTGATTAGCTTCGTTTCTTCTATTTTCAGTTGTCGTTGATCAAAAAGTTTGAGAATTGGGATTTTACTGGGTTTCTGAATTTCTGAACTTAGAATTTGTTTTGTTTCAGGGAAAGAAATCAGAAGAAGAAATGAAGAGGAAAGTGATTATAAGAGGAAAGTGATTACACATACATATGGAGCTGCTCTTCCTTTAAAGATGGATCTTGATAGACAAATGATAAGCAAATCCTTTTTCGGTATAGATATTAAACTAGTACTATTATAGATGAAATTCTCTGAATCTTCCTTAGGTTCTATAGATTACTGTTAAGATTGAAATATGGTTTCCCTGTGCTAGCAATCTATCTTGATTTGATCAATTTCTGTTCTGAATTTTGACATATTGTCAGGTAGAAATGTGTATATGAATCATCATAATGGTTATATCAGAACTCAGAATAATAAAGGCAGAGTGGATACTCTTTATATTTGCAGACTACACATGAGCTATAGATGACTTTGGTTTTGAGGATTACTTGAATGGTAATTGTGGAAATAGCTCAGTGAAGAAGTGATTCAAGAAGAGAAAATAAGAGAAACAGATGAAGAAAAATCAATTCCACAATTGCAGGTACCGGTTTCTAACTTGGAATCTTACATTGCATCACCGATTAAAACCATGAATCATAATAGATTGGAAAAAAGTAGAGATTAAGTAGAGAAGAAACAACCAAAGCTAAGTTGATTCAATGTGACTCAAACTACGAACTTAAAACTAGATCACTCGTCACTTGTCTGCGTCGGTTGTGTGAGTAAGATAACAGTCTCATATCCTTGGAAAGATGTTGAACCATCCTGAAAACCAATAATTAAAAGACCATGTAGACATCATACAAGACAAGATTGCAACAGTAGACAAAACACGTAACACAAAACCTGTGTGTTTGTCTTTAACTTCTTCTTTGGTGGTTTATCCTTTGTCTTCAACTTTTGTTTTGGATTTTTCTTACACCCACCTGCGTTGTGTCCAGCTTGTTTGCAGATTGAACAATGGATAATGCATCCTTCCCTTCCAAGTGTTTCTTTTTGTAAATTTTTCTTTTTCTTCAGAGATTCGTGTTTGCCTTTTAGTCTTAGAAACTTTTTTTTCTTCCCTCCTTTCTTTCTACTAGGCATAATTGGTTCTGGTGGTACAGTAATCAAAGATGTACGAAACTTTGTCCACACACATGGTCCTCTGGCTGGAATGATGGATGTTTCATAATTTTGTTGCCATAAAAAAGTCGAGAAGAAATTGGACACATAATCTTCAACATCCAAACCTACCTCCATCATTGCGCCATATGCATGTTCACATGGAATCCCACTGATTTGTCACTTGCCGCATGTACATGTACTACTTGGCAAACTCACTCTACAAGAATTCATACTGAGAGCAACATCAAAGTATCCATGGGTACCAGTCCAGATCTTACAACGTTTCGCATCCTCCTTCTCCAAACCCAAAAATCTTACTAGCATAAAGGGAAATCTTCCCAAAGTGATTATTTGTTTTCCTCTTTCTCTTCATGATACACTGCATTACTTGTCTTCGAATTGTTTCAAGCATTGGAACCATTGCCTTTGTTCCTGCCTTTTTAATGGTTGAGTTAAATGACTCGGTCGCATTGTTATCAACATCTTCACAGAAGCTTCCTAGTCTATAAAAAGCCCGACACCAAGACTTTGGTTGCTCCTTCATCACATCCTCATACAAAAACATATTATACTCTCTTAACTTCTGGATATTCTCTTCATAATCAGTTGGATTGTAGCTCCAAGCTAAATTCCACACTAATGGTTTCAGCAAATCTTTTTTTGCATGTCTTTTTTTCAAGTTCTCGATGATATGTTTCACACACATTTGATGTTCAACATTTGGCAATTCTGATTTTACTACATTGATGAGTCCCTAATAGTAACAACAAACGAAGTCAGTTTTGATCAATCCGAGAGAATATAAAGTGAATAAAAGTTGAATAGAAGCTTACTTTTGACCGATCCGATAGAATGACAAATCCAATACCATCTTCTAGAACCAAGTTAGTCTTAATTTGCTTGATAAACCATAACCAATTATCTTCATTTTCAGATTGTACAACAGCCCACGCAATTGGATATATTTGGTTGTTTGAATCATGACCAACCACAGAGAGTAATACACCTTTTACTACCATCAAGCCCAATGATTCGTCTAAAACTTCCTCTCCAAGTTCTTCGGAGGATGTCAAAACACACATAAAAACGGGCAAACATATCTTCGCCTTTAGGGCCACGGGTTATCTCAACTATAACAGTTGAATCTTTGTTGGATGTGATTAATTCTAGGGCATAACCGCGGAAGTGAGCAAATTGTTCGTCATATTCTTTCTCAAGCAATTTCAAAGCTAAACCTCTTCCTCTTTTGACATTGATTTCTTGAAATCACAAATCCTCATTGCTCCTTAATATGCTCTTGAATGTCTAGAGGCATAAAATCTTCGTTTCGCCTCAATTTGTCCATAAAAAGTCTTCTACTAATCGGTCTCTTTAGTATCTTGCATTTCCCATTCGGAGTACAACTATGGTTAGGGTAGATAGTCTTCACCAAAAACGTTTTCTTCGGATCATCGTACGAGCAATAAATTCTCCATTGACATTTACCTTTCATGCCACACTTGAAGCCAACTTTTATCTTCTCCCATCTATCTTGAACAAAGCATAATCTAAGACCGCCTTTTTAAACTCTATGGTAGTATAAAAGGCTCTCCCCAAAGTTAATTTCTCATCTTTTTCCCTACGGATTCTTCGATTTCGTAAAACTAACTCCATTTCATCTTCTTCATCACGTTTATCTTTGTTGTCTTTATCATTCTTGTTTTCATCTATCTCGTTCTCAGCAAAATAGTTTATATCAGTCTCACCTTCATCATGTTTCCCTTCATCACTTGTTTCATCTCCTCGTTCTGTTTTATTGTTCCTCTCACTGCAACAACACAAACATTCTTCCAAATTTACACATAAAACTCCTTAATATCCATCAAACCCACAATTATTCTAAAACAAATGGTGAACGACCAAGCAAAAGCATAATTTTGGATGAAGCAAGAGTAAGTTCAACTTTATTTCACACAATTATAGCTTAAAATTATGCAGTAGACTATTTACTTATCATCCATGAAAGATACGTTATGTATTTTGGAAAACTGGATGCATTTGAAATGCAGTAGACGACGACGAGTATTACTAATCTATGAGGTTGTTATTAACTTATTATTATTAAATTAATTTACATTAAAATAATATTTAGAACAGAAAAGAGAAGAAGAGCAATTAGACACACATATTTGTTCTGGTGAGTCTAAGACACAAACGTGAAAGACGTGACAGACGAGACGAAACCGTGAAAGAAAATGAGAGACAACATAGACACAAACGTGAAGAGGTGAACTGGTGAAGAGAAGGCGATGAGTCAATTAATTAGATTAAAGCTCTTGTTTAAAAATGCACTTTTATTCTTTTTACGTTTGGGTTTCTAATGGAAAAATAGTTAAATTGCCTATTTCTATAACGGGGACAGCTAATTTATCTATTTTGCATAATTTTGGATGAACACTTACACTTTGCTTGAATCGAGCTCCAAATCTTCTGTCGTCATTCTCGATTTTTCCTGGAGTTGATTTTTCCTTTCGCGATTTTTGTTGATCTTGCTGCTGGTCTTAGAACCGTCGAGCTCCTCACTTTGGCCGACGAAATCATCCACCTTTTTCCCCAAGTCAAAACTTATTGAGGAACCCTAAATTTTGATTTCTCTTACACCGATGCCTTTAACTTAGAGAAACAGATGCTTATAATCTGAGTTTGATCATGTTTTGAAACCTTTTTCTTCATTGAGAGGGTTTTGTTTTTTTAAATCAATAATAAACCCTTTGGTTCATCAACGTGGTTTGCTCATCGGTTTAATAAATCAAATTTGGGTTATCTAATCGCAAAAACAAAACGCGAATTTGGATTTTAAAACGGAGTTTATACTTAATTATTGAATATGTCTAATTTTGGAGAGTTTTATAAGTTTGTGATGTTTTAAAAAGAATAACATTATTTTAGGTAGTTTAATGATGAAGCTAAAAGTATGGGGAGAAATAGTATGGGGTAGTTAATTTGGTGTACTTAGTACCGTCAACCCTAAAATTACACGGAATGCCAAAAAATTTTAAAAAACCTCGACTAATGCCATTTCCTTTTTTTACTTCCAAATATGCCAAAAAACACTGTTGCACAGCTGCGCAATGACCCTTTTGCCCTTCTCTTTTTTTGGCATCCTCAAGTGTATGAACGAAGACGGCAATTCCTTGTAAGTCCACTCAAATTCCTTTCTAAACCCTAGCTCTGACCATGGCGACAACCCTTTTTCTCTCTCTCCTCTGTTCAGCCAAAGAATAAAACCTTCTGTAATGGAGATTTGATGAAGAAGAAGAAGAATATTGAAATTGAAAATAATGGTGGAGCCTTGAATGCGAAACCTCTGTTTTTGTGACGATCTATGCGACGGTGATCATTAGCGTTCTCGTCTCTTCCTTCTATGTCTTCTCTGCCATTTACTCTCTCACTAATGGCTCCTCCTCATTTCTCTCTCCTCCTCTATCATGTAACCCCTCTCTCTGTGCAGTCTGAGTTTTATTCTTGGGTTTGATTTTGTAAGCTAATTGATGTCTAATCATCAAGTGAGATTTTGGAAGGTATGTTCTTCAATCCTTTGGTTCTTATTCTAATTCGTGCTCACCGTTGACCTTTAAATCACATTGTTCGTTTAAAAATCAGTTCTTTATTGTTTGAAGCATGGATTTGCTATATTCTGAGATGGTTTTGACTTTTGATCACTTTACTTTGATTGTCATCTCATCTTTTGAATCTGATCAAGTGTTAACTAATGTATTTGGATCTGCATTTGATTGCTCAAGGTTTCTGTGAAAGTTTTGAAATTTTTTAAAGTCTAGTGTTATACTCTAACACTACATTTAAAGTAAAATTTGGGACTGAGGAAGTATCGTTCTGATGTTAGAGTTATCAGTTATACAACCACCCGAGCACCAAATATATGTCCACATCAACTGACATGGAATCGTCGGGCAAATTAGGTTGTTTGTCCAGTAAATAGGTTGGTGAAGGATATATTGTCCACTGCTTAGAAGATATGTCCACCGGGGAAATACTGTCCACGAAATAAAAAAATATGTCCACTAGATAAACATGTTTTGATATATGTCCACAACACAATGAATTTATGATCTATATGTGTGCGCTGATACATGTCCACAACTTATGGTGGTTAATATGTCCACAAAATGAAAAATATGTTGATGGGAATTATGGTGACTTATAAAACATTGAAAGTTGACAGATTGAAACTATGTTAGTAGATCAAATTGTGTCCACGAAGTGGAAAATATGTCTACGCAATGGTAAATATATGTCCATTTAAACATGCCTACGAAATGGTAAACATGTCTACTGCGTTTCCTCGATCTCTGCCACACATTACATTGCTATATATTAGATTGCCATTCATCACACTGTTTTACAATTAATCTGTTGCGTAGACAAAGATGCCGTCGGTAAAGAAAATGTGGAGAAAACAGCCGTGGACAAAAAAATATGCGCACCAAACGGTCGTGGACAAAGATGGCGAGGTACACATATGTCCACAAAAATTTATGTCCACGGAAAAATATGTCCAAAGAGAAAAATGTCCACTATAAATTTGATGATTTTCTCACCGCAATCTAACGTCCTTACATGTAAAGGGCTTGAGAAGGTTTACGCTTTCTAAGTCTAACAAAACCGACTGCTAATCCCAAGACCCTGTAATAACCATGGATAATGTGCAGTACCATAAAAAAGTTGTGGACATGTTTTTCTTATATATTATATGTCCATTTCGTAGAATTTTATGTCCACTCCAAAAATCCTATGTCCACCTGATACTAGCGGACATAAAAAAGTTGTGGACATAACATGTCCACTAGATAAACATGGTTTTATGTCCACTGTTTGTATCATGTCTACAAAAATGCAAGTAACTTAAACAATAAACATTTCTCAGATCTAGAAATTTTCATGGTCATCTCGTAGACATAATTTTCAGAAGATTATGTTGATAACTTATTTGTATGTAGGCAATCGTAGCAGAGTGAAAATATGTCCACAACCTTCTCTAAATTATGTCCACGACCTTCTCGAATTTATGTCCACGATCTTCTAAAAATTAGGTCCACGAGATTAACATGGAAAATTATATGTCCACTAGCTAAAAAACATGTCCACTTGATAAACATGGTTTTATGTCCATTGTCTGTATCATGTCTACTAAAATGCAATTAACCTAAACAATAAACATATCTCACATCTAAAATTTCTTGTTAACATCGAGCTTTAGGGGGCGGCTGTAGAACCGATCCTCAGCAATCTCTACAATCGCCGGCAACAAGGATTGTGATAGTAAATCAATTCCAATCCTCAGCATATTTTCCTCTGAGGGAGACACACTTATTCCAGGAGCTGCAAAAAGATCGATAAGTTTACATCCATTATTAAACCCAAAATCCCCAGAAATAATAGAATCTCGAATTGAAGTCCATAATTCCTTCTACCAAAATCAACTGATTCAACTCAAATCGACTATAAAACTCATAATAGATGAAATGAATTGATGAACTTACCAGGTTCACTAAGTAGACGTTGAGTTTCTTTTCAGATCAAAGAAAAGGAAAAAGGTCAGATCACATAAGTTGCAGAAATGTAGATGGGAGATAAGATCAAACAAGCTATCAAGATTCTTCCCAAACTCTGCTGAACTATAATGCAGAGAGGTTCCTTCTTCTGATTCCCGATTAAAATCCCTAAAATGAAACCTAGGGAAATAGGGATCGTCGGATTTTACAGAGGATAGAAAAACGCACCTTGATTATTCTTCGGTGAAGATTACTATTGGATCTAACCTAAACAGAGAGGCATTTGTGGCGCTTAAAAAATGGCAGCCCACAAAAATCCCTTTTTTCCTTTTTTTTTTCTCTTTCTCTCTCTTTTTCTACTAAATGTTTTTCTAAGGATATATCCAATCGTCGGTCATCGCCATAACTCAAGCGCCTCTTATTTTAGGGGTATAATTGTGTTTTGCTTTGTAACTACACAGTCATTTTTGGCATATTTCGAGTTTGACGGGAGTTTTGGCATTTTTAGAATTTTTTGAATGATTTTTGACATTTTTCATAAGATTCCCTTAGTTTTTCTACCTATTTTTTCGATAATCAGAAAAGTTGAGACCCCTCCAAAGCAGATTTCAAACTAGAGAAGCCGGGTTGAACATCCTTTGGAGGATACCAGCCAACGCCACTATACATTAATTTGTCAAACATTAGTTTTAGTCACAATTATACATTAGATCAAAGATAACAAAATGCAATCGTCTAACCGCGTCAACGGTATTACTTCTACAAGTGACCGTTAATTAGTGCATGTTTCATTGGAGCTTCTGTTATTTTCAATCACACGTTTTTTCGACTATTATTATCATGAAACAATTAATGTGTCTTATACTCTTATTTCTACAACAACCTCTCTTACAAGACCAATTAGACTCTCCTTCTTTATCAGCAAAAACAAAACAGCTAAAAAGAAACGAAAGATAGAGAAATTAACCGTTCGCAGAGCTACTGAAACGTCAAGATGATCTTCAATGCCTCCCGTTGTATCTACTCTAAAGAGTTCTAGTCTAATTCTCACATCCTCATCAATAAACCAAGGATGACTCCCCAAAGATCTCTCTGCCTACTACTTCCCACATTTTATCGTATTTGTTTTTAGTTTCTTCTCATCCACTTTTCAAACTTTATTTTTCATTGCACTTCGTTATTTTATAACCTTTTTTGTTTAATACTATTAATCCTTCTAAAAAATTTAATCAGTTAATGTAAGAAACAACCACTTGCTTCATTTTTTTTTCTACTCTATTTAATACTCCTACTACTATTAACATCTTTCAAACAAAAGATTGTATTATCTAGACAAAACATTTAATTTCTCACAAGCTTTTATTCATCTTTTCTTTTTCCTTTGCTATTTTAATTATGTGGCTTGAGTATGGTGGAATTTGGATTGCACTCTTGCAGAGTACAACATTAATTTCTCTACTGTCGCAAGAACAAAAAAAAATCCCCACGTTCTTTTCATCGTTAACAACATGGCTTTTGTGTATATAAAAAATAACAGCAAAAAAAAAAAAAAAAAATATATATATATATATATATATGAAGTAACATGCAAGATTGGTGAACCTTTTATTTTTTTTTTTGATTGGGTAAAGTTTTGTTTGGCTCCTGATTGAGTAATTAATTATGAATAATCTCTTCGAATAAGAATCTCGTGGAGTTGTGACCAGAGAAGAAAAACTCCTGGAGTATAATTAACAACCTCATAAACTGACTTGTTGATGGAATAATAAATCTTCTAAAATTATTCTTAGAACATATAAATAATCTTCGATTTTTAGAACAATAATAATAGGGGTTAATTAAGAGCTCAAGAACCCGAAAGAGATTCGAGTGCGGTAAAAACTTAAAACGGCTACATATACACTTTGCTGATCCATCAGCCTTAAGCAGACTGCTTCTTTAAAATCTATGAGGATTGTAAGTTTGTACTGGTCCGAACGTGAGATCGTTGTACCCTTTGTTGGAGTTTAGACATAACAATAAGAATAGAAAACGAATGGATCTATGCGATTGCTTTTGTTATTTGTTATAGTTTGGGCCAAGATAATTTAATTTGCTCAATTTACAGGCCCGCCTAATTAATAGAAATAAAAATATAGATGTACAGTAAATTGTGTTTCCCCTCTGTAAATCCCTTAACTTCGTCGTCTACGATGGCTTCTGACAATCTTACCGACAAAAATATTGTTTTTAGAGAACTCAACGCAAAATCTGAGAACAAGGTTCGGTTTCTCTTGTTTTCGTTATATACTTTTCATTTTTTTTTGGTGATATTCGATTGGGATTATAAGGTGTTTATGTCGATATTTGGATTTTCTAGGTATGCTTGGATTGTCGTGCGAAGAATCCGACATGGGCATCGGTTACATACGGCATTTTTATCTGCATCGTTTGTTCAGCCATTCATCGGAGCCTCGGTGTTCATATCAGCTTCGTTAGGTAAATTAACTTGTAGCAATTTCTTGATTCTGGCTAGGGTTTAAGGGCATCATGATAGGTTTTTTAGTTCTGAAATTGTAGACTCGAGTGTGGGTTGAATTTGAACTTCAATTCCACTAGTTTAGACTGATTCAAATCATCGATAATATTTTTAAAGGGGTTCTTTGTCTTATTTGATCGATTAACAGCAAATACTAATGTACGTTCTCAAGATGCTACATTTTTTTTTTTCCGGTTTGGTATAGATCAACGAATGTAGACTCATGGAGCCCTGAGCAGCTCAGGGCAATGATGTTTGGTGGAAACTACCGCGCTCAGGTGTTCTTCAAGAACATAGATGGACGGACGATGGCAATATCGAGTCTAAGTACGTACACTTCAAGAGCTGTTGATTTGTATAGGCAGATTCTTGCTAAAGAAGCTATTGCAGAAGATATCAAGATACTAATACTGGTCTAGTGGAAGCATCTAATGGGGTTTCTTCTTATTCTGTCAAGGAAGAGTTACCTCCTAAAGAAACTTCTTCTGTGAACATGAAGCTACCAGTGTCACTTCTTCACCAAAAGCTTCTAATTAATACAGTTGTGCCTAGTACGTTTAAGAAACCTATTGGTGCTAAAAAGACAAGTGAAGAAAGATTTCTGGTCGTTAGTGAACAAAGCAGCATGCAAAGTGAAGGAGAAGCTCGTCTCGGAACATCGTCGAGATAAAGTTTATGACATCCATAGGGAAGTGACAGACTTCATGCAGAAATTTCATGCCCAAGATGCTGATGCCATCCCTCTTGCCACCCGTAAGGAGTGGACCCACATGATGTATAAACGAGTAAGTTTAACCACACAGTACTCGAATCTCTCTCGGGTTCTTGAGCTTCTAATTTACCCTAATATTTCTGATATACATATTTTCTGGTTGGTTGTTCTAACAGGCCGCTAGTGTTGATACTCCATCAGACTTTTTCGGTCAACCCACATTTTGCCCCATACTTCACAGTGCTCAAATGGATGCGGCTAACTTGATGCGGGAGGTATATGGGTTGGAGAAAGATCAGTGTTGATATAAATAAGTGTACAAACTTAAATCAATGTTGATATAAATGGAAAAAGGTTTTAAACAAAGTTATCTCGTTAACTGGCGGATACACAATCACAAAACATCTTGTAAACCGGTTTGAACCGGTCCGAATTATGTTCATCGTTTAAGAAATGCTTTTTCTCTTGGCTTCGAAGTTCGTAAGGTTCAAAAACTTGATATTTTCGATGTTTAAACAATGAAAAATAAACGTTGTTTAAACAATTTATTATTATTTCCACACTCTGAACACTAACTTTGTAACTCTGGTTTAGATCTCCATACATATAAAGTTGTCTCAAATCAAACTAGATTTTGTAACTCTGGTTTAGATCTCCAAACATGTAAAGTTGTCGAACTTTTGTAACCGAAGTTTGGTTGACGACCAGAATATCACCTCCAACAGTCTCTATTAATAATCGACTATAAAGACAACAATTTTAATAGATTTGGTAATCTATTAGCGATAAAAGTTTATTATAAAAAAACTATCATGAATTTTTTTTTAAAAACTTCATTGTTAAATGTGAAGAATATCCCACATCGAAAAAATAGAACGGACCTTAACCAGTATATAAAGGACATGGACCAATCCACTCAGTCAATTGATTTTGAGTTGGAAACCCATTAATCCTAACATTAAAATATTAAAAAACTTTTGGTTAAAATAAAAAGAAAGAAATAGATGTTCCGCCAAATGTTTGAAAGATCATGCAAAATGCACCAAAACTGAAAAATTCTCACGAAATCCGTGTTTTATTACTATCATTTGAAATAAAACATTTATTTTTTTTCATACAACTCGTTCCGCAAAATGTTTAATTTCATTTCGTTCACTGAAAGTCTAAAATCCATTCCTAACACGTTACATCATATTTTGCAAATATTAGCTATTTCACTCAAAAATTATTTCAATCACGAATATCACAGCATGACACAATACTAATATTTAAGAGAGAATCCAAGAGCACGAAAGGCAATCGTTCTACCATGTTATTGGTTTATAATTTACCTCTACAATTGACCTTAGAGTTCCATTGGAGCAGCTTTTCTTATTCAATGACACGTTCTCTCGACTCTCTAGCTATGTGGGACAATTAATAGGCTTATCTCAACAAGAAGTTGAGTACATAATTCAAAAACAATGACTTGCTACAATATTTTTACTCTATTTAATATTATTAACATCTTATACAACAGATTGTATTATCTAGAGACAATATTAAATTTTCCGAAGCTTTTATTTCCTTTGCTGTTTCTATTATATGACTCGAGTTTGGTGGAAGTTGCACCGTAGTTGCAGAGTACAACATTAACTTCTCTACTGCTGCAAAAACAAAATATTCCCACGTTCGTCTCATTATTAACAGTATGGGTTTTGTGTATATTTAAAGTAACATGTAAGGTTGATGAATAGATTAATGAGAGTTAACAAAACAAAAAAAAATCATTGGGTAGTTATCACTTATCAGTTATGATTAATCTCGTCAAATTATAAAATAAGAAACAACTCTTGGAGTATTGAGTCTCATGAAAAAACCGTGTAGTATGAATGTATATGATTAACAACCTCATATATTGAGTGATTCGTTTTATGTTATGTTGCATTTCATGGACAATAAGTTTGAATATTTTCACTGTCCCGGGAAACTTTTTATCATATCAAATTAGTTCTTCACAGTGACATGAAGAATAGCCGAATAGGCATATAAATCGGATTCGGTAGGCTTATGTTAGAAGAATTTCAGGCAGGTGACTAAACTTGGACTCAAATGTCTCTCCATTCGCTCTGAGTCCAAATTGCATCGGACACTTTTGACAACTACAAAAGTTTTCGTGGATTAATTAATAGAGTTCATGAACAAAAGAGATTTGTGAAAAAGATTTTCTCTATTATCATCGGAAAAGATTCTGTTACAATTGGTTTATATACAATTGTTATTTAACCAAGTAAACCGGAATCAATCAGAAAAAAAACTTAACCAAACCGAAACCAAAACTATATTATATTTGATATAGATTAATCTGGTTTTGGATGATAATATTATTCATTATAATTTATAATTATTGTAATAGTACGTACGCTCATGCATGAAGCTTCTTAGGTATAGGCCATTAAATACTAAACTGGCCAACTTTTTCGGACTCTGACCTTTTCGTATATATAAAAAAATAAAAACAGTAGATTTATATATATATATATATAAACATTATAAAATTCGTTATTGGTCATTTATGTCCTGTAATTTTAAAAGTTCAGAAGCAAACTAACGACGTGGTCTGTGCCATTCTTCAATGAATTGTGGAACCCTTATATAAATCGTTACTTCTTTAACTTCCCTCTATCTTTTATTATCATACGCGCGCATCTCTCTTCTTCAATGTTTTCTTAGAAAATAATAATATTCGTCTTTGGTTCTTCACAAAAAGAGTCCCGTTTTTCTAGTTGATATTTTGTCTGGAAATATCGGTTTAAAACTGAAAAATATAAGCAATGTCGTTGCTTGTTTCTCTTTGCCAAGTTATCGCATTATCGGTCTTGATCTTCTCCGAGGTGTGTCTAGCAGGGAAAAAAATTCCGGCAAATTTTGTGTTCGGAGATTCGTTGGTAGAAGCCGGAAACAACAACTACTTAGCCACATTATCAAAGGCTAATTATGATCCTAATGGGATCGATTTTGGATCGCCTACTGGGAGATTCACCAACGGAAGAACAATCGTCGATATCGTATGTAAGTAATTTAATAATTCTCTTATGTGAAAATTATCTATAATAACTACACACAAGTTTCCATGCAATGGTCAAAGCCGTAATAATAAAGATTGTATTTAATGTGAAAACATTATACTGAGTTGACTTCCAACATGAAACGACGTTTTAAAATTCTTGCATTTTGGACCAAATTTTGGTTTATTTCTTATACGGCTAGATAACCGGAAAATTGGTAAACCGCAGATCAAGCATTGGGTTCAGATGAATTAACTCCACCGTACTTAGCACCAACAACAAGAGGATCCCTTATTCTCAACGGTGTCAATTATGCTTCCGGCGGAAGTGGAATCCTCAATTCCACCGGAAAATTATTTGTAAGCATAATTGTTTTTTCTATTTCTTATTTTTTCACATATTTTTTTATTCATTGTTATAAATTTTTAATTATAGGGCCAACGTATAAATGTGGATGCACAACTAGATAACTTCGCAACCACGAGACAAGACATAATTTCTTGGATCGGTGAATCCGCGGCAGCTAAATTATTCCGGTCTGCAATTTTCTCGGTTACAACCGGTTCAAACGATCTAATCAACAATTATTTCACTCCCGTCGTATCAACCGTTGAACGTAAAGTCATATCTCCAGAAATCTTCGTTGATACAATGATATCAAGATTCCGATTACAACTCACCGTAATAATTAATCTCTTCTCTAATTTCAACTAAACCAAATCGGTTTGATCAAACTAATTTATATGGTTTTGGCAGAGATTGTACCAATTGGGTGCGAGGAAAATCGTGGTGATTAATATTGGTCCCATTGGTTGCATACCGTTCGAGATAGAGTCTGATCCAACGGCTGGAAATGAATGTTCGGTCGAACCTAATGAAGTGGCACAAATGTATAATCTCAAGCTTAAAACCCTCGTAGAGGATTTAAACCAGAATCTACAAGGTTCAAGATTCGTCTACGCTGATGTTTTTCGCATTGTTTATGATATTCTCCAAAATTATTCATCTTACGGTGCGTAACTTCAACAATTTGATATCTTAACAATGTTGTGTTACTTATTTCAGATTTGTAACGTATGAATTTTGTAATTTAATATTTGCAGGTTTTGAGAGTGAGAAGATTCCGTGTTGTTCGTTAGTTGGGAAAGTAGGTGGGCTGATTCCATGTGGCCCATCTTCAAAAGTATGTATGGACCGTTCCAAATACGTATTTTGGGATCCTTACCATCCTACGGAAGCTGCTAACGTCATCATCGCCCGGCGTCTCCTCACCGGAGAGACCTCCGATATTTTTCCGATCAATATCCGGCAACTCGCTAAACTCAAGATAAACGCATGAACCGTGAAAAAAAAATCCGCATCTAGATAGGGTTGGGCTGGTTTGGCAATTGGCGTTTGCATTTTGATCTAATTACTTTTATTTCTATGATACATTCATGATTCATGTGCTCCTTATTTTGATTTTTTTGCGTAATCTTTTAAAAGGTTTAGTATGATATTTCTTAGTATTTTACTCCATCTGTTCTTAAAAAAGTTTGATTTTTTAGTTGTTTATCTTGTTCCACAAAGATTTTTGTTTTTTATAGCTTTTATCTTTTATTTTTCATTGATTGATATTAATAAATTGTTAACTTAAGACACATTTATTAAAAATTATTAAATTTCTTAATTTTTTATTGGTTCATATTTATTATAAATTATTTAATTAGTGTTAGAGGATAATGTAAGTATAAAATTTATTAATTTTAATATATATGAAAACTCTAAAAAATCATTCTTTTTTGCGACAAAAGGAATATATGGTTAGTCGACAGACATATGTATCTGCACCAAGGAGAGAAATGAAGTATATTCAGTTGTCTTATCTTCTTTTATGAAATATATTCAGTTGTCTTATCTTCTTTTATAAACATTTTAACAATATAGTGTATCGAGGTTGACTTAATTTGCTCCATAGGATGAATGCAGTGCAGTACTGATATGTCGTTTTTAGTTCTTCACTTTTGAATGTAACCAGTAATTATTTTACTATAAAATAATAGATAGTGACGACTATGTTGAATTTTTCATTACTTTTTAACAAACATAAATATCATTTATTGTAGTATTCTAGAACAACCAAATTTATGGCAAGAAGCTTTCATTAGTGATCATCGTTTTTAATTAGAAGATCCTCTAACTTAAAATTGGTTTGGCTTCTTTATTTATCTTCTTCTTCTAATTTATTCTAAGCATGAGAACACAATAGCTTCATCACACAACATAAAAGTTTCAACCACATAACATAAATTGCACAACATAAAAGGTTCAAACACATAAGATAAACCACGCTACAAAAAGTTTATACACAAAACATCAGAACAAATTAAAAGTAAGCAAGAGTGAAAACATCAAACGCATGATACGGTATGCGTCAAATGTGCAGCCGTTAAGTTGCACAGCACTTACCGTAGCACTTTATGTTATATTGTATTTTAAGATGCATAAGAAAGTTCAAAGATAAACAAAAATTTAGCTAATTGTTTAGATGATAAATGCGAGACAATTAGTAAAAAGGTTTAGGAGACAAAATAAATGTTTGGATTGCATGATTGTTGCAAACTAAGCAACATACTCGTGGACAGACTTATCATCGGTCTGTTTGCGATGGTATGATGGAGAAAATAATAGATTGTCGAGAGAAAATCACGACGGATCTAAGTCGAGAGAAATTTTTATGGCTAACCCTACATAATCGACCGAACAATCTGGAATAATATATACTAATACATACAGAGAAAGAAAAAAATTCACTTGAGCCAGACCAAACAAAAAGTATAACCCAACATTTGTTTGTGCTACTTACTAATATAATTAGGTAATTCCCGCGTTATACGCGGAATAAGATGTTTATAATATATATTTTTAAAAAATTAATAAATTAAATAAATATTTTTAAATATTTTAATAGTATATTATTGTATAAAAAATTAAAAATTAAAATTAAGATTTTTACATATTTATGTTACTAATTAATTATTTAGCTAAAACAATATATTTTTAAAATAAAATTTTAAAAACTAAATTTAGAAAATAATAAAATCAGCTATAATTTTATGGAATATTTACTTACTCGATTTAATCAAATTTTAGGAAACAATAAATCAGTTATAATTTTATGAAATATTTACTTATTCGATTTTCTATAAATAAATAAAACTAATTTAGGTAAAATTATAATCGTTAAAATAAAGGCAGTTTATATATGATTAATCTAATGACATATTATGTAATTATTTTAGTAATTAATGTCCTATAAACAATATTTCATGAAAATCACTCTGGCGACGACACATAAGCATGACACTTATGTAATATTCTATGTAAACATAAGGTTATTTTGTTAAAATAATTTTCAATTAATATATAGGGGATATTTGGAATGAATATTTTGCAAATTGCAATAAAGAAAAATATAAAACGAATGGTTCTAAGGCGATATCTTTAATTAGCGGCTTGATGAACATGCCGTGCAGCAGGCTATTGCAGATTAAGAATAATTTCAGTAACTTTACCGCATGTTTTCAACAGCTCCAAGATATTCTCAAGCTTACGTACGTGACTAATTACATGGTTGAAATTTTTCATGTTAGATGAAATTGCCTAGAAGGAAAAAAAGGGTTCTAGGAGAGGAACATGGGAGAAGTTCATAATACATTATCAAAGACAAAAAAAAAAAAAAATTTAGATAATAAGTACAAGACAATTCATAGAATTAACTAACTCAAATACTTTCTTTTTAAAAATAACTCAAATACTAAAGTCTTGTTGATATAGATATATTGTTCATCCACCGTAACTCAAGTTCTAATTGTTGCATTCGATTCTCTAGATTTGTTTTTGCTAAAGCTTTGTCCCTTTATTCGTTGAGTAACTCAAGTCCTGCTACTTTTTTCAATACCTCTCGTAATGATTTAATTCGGCTCAACTACTCTTGTAGAAGAAAATCAATTCAAACACTAGATAGAGTCTCTTACAAGATTGAGATTCCGAAACAAATTCAAGGAATTGACGAATAATATAAAGTGTAAGGAACTAATAAATATGTGTAGTTTGAACTTTAAATAGATTTCGGTAATCCCTCCATCAAATCCTTGGCTGAAAATGAAGACGGATATCATCAACATTAAATGGGTAGACTAAGATAATAATAAAGTCACAAATAATATAACGACTCTGTGGTGTAGTGGTTATCACGTCACGCACAAGGTCTCCAATTCGATCCTGGGCAGAACCATTTTTTTTTAATATACTTACAACCAGAAAATAATACGCCATTTATCCTTAAAAGTTAGAAAGGAACCTTAGGTTAAATTCGTGTAGACTCTCGACTCTTGTAACTTGTAAATTGTATAAGTTCTATTGCCTACGTAAAACTTTTGCAACACTATGAAAAAAAGATTTTAGTTTTTGCCCAAAAAATATGTATAGTATCATGCCACCGGTAAAGATATTATTTGGATTCGCCACTCGTACTAGTTCATTGAAGTTTTTAAAACCATATTTTATATAAAAGAATAATTCCAAAATACTGTATGTTAATGTGAACGTGAACAGTGTTAACAAACGGAGTTGTGATTCCATTTTAAACAAAAAGTCCTCAAATATATTATCCTAAAATTCCTAAATTAAAAACTAGCAAAATGTCCAAAATCGAAGAAATGTCAAAAACGATGCAAGCAGACTAAATTCTCAGGAGAAAATCTTAATCACCTACGTGAGTCGTGAACGACTTATGTATCTTCGTTCCCCCATTGATCTTGATGATGGCTTCTACACAACCCTAATTTTTAAATTGAAAAATCAAACAATTATCTCAAGAAACAGAAACAATTACGTGAAGAATGCGACTCGCTTTAGGCTTTCTCATAACTCGGATGGTGCCATAAAAAGGAAACCTATATAGGTTTCCTTTTTATTAATACGAAAACATGATTCCGTTTCTAACACTGTTCATGTTATTTCAAGAGTAGTTAATGACAAATTTTTTTACAACGTTTTGTTCTAATTTTTTTTCATTCATATTTAGTGTGAGATCTGTTCTGTTCATTAGAGTGAAGAAATGAACATCGAATAGTTAATATTTTAAAAATATCATTTATTTTATTATAATAAAATTCTCCAGCAAATATATAATCTCTCCTTTTTATCTGGCTTGGGACACAAGTAAGTAACCCTACAAAACTATTTAAAATCCACCACCACCACCAAACCCTCCACCATGGCCTCCTCCTCCTCCTCCTCCTCCTGCACCGCCACCAAAACCTCCACCAGCTCCACCGCCATGGCCGCCTCCACCTCCTGCACCACCGCCAAAGCCCCCTCCAGCTCCACCACCGTGCCCTCCTCCAGCTCCACCACCAAATCCTCCACCGGCACCTCCACTGTGGCCTCCGCCTGCACCGCCGCCAAAGCCTCCACCAGAACCTCCTCCAGCACCACCACCGCCACCACCACCAGCACCACCACCGAATCCTCCTCCAGCACCGCCACTGTGGCCTCCTCCAGCGCCACCACCGTGGCCTCCACCAGTACCACCACCGCCAACTCCTCCACCAGCACCACCGCCGACGCCTCCTCCAGCACCGCCACCGTGACCTCCTCCAGCACCACCGCCAAGTCCTCCTCCAGCACCGCCACCGTGACCTCCTCCAGCACCACCGCCAAATCCTCCTCCTGCACCACCGCCATGACCACCACCTCCACCACCGCCACCGCCACCTCCTCCACCACCACCGCCAACACCACCTCCACCACCGCCACCGCCACCCCTGCACCACCGCCGTGACCACCACCTGCACCGCCGCCTAATCCTCCTCCAGCACCACCTCCAGCACCACCGCCAAATCCTCCACCGTGACCTCCACCACCACCGAATCCTCCACCAGCACCTCCGCCATGGCCTCCGCCCACACCACCACCAAACCCTCCACCAGCACCGCCACCGGCTCCTCCCCCAACACCACCACCATGGCCTTTTCCACCACCAAATCCTCCTCCAGCACCACCACCTCCCAAAGTCTCCTTCTCAAGTCTCCTACATTCCGCAACTCCAATAATGAGCACCACAAGCATCAAACCCAAAAACCCTAATCGCTTAGAAACTTTCCCCATTTTTTCTTTCTACTATATTATTTTTCAAAGTGTTGTTCTTTGTTCACTGCAATTCGTTACTCACCTTACTATTTACTAAATCTATTTATAGGAGCAAAAATGAGCATTAATGAGAATTGGTTGAGGCCTATTTCATCATACACTAATTTGAATTTCTCATACAATTCCACATTTCGCAATCTAGGATGCTACAATTTTCGTCAAGGTAATTAATGAGATCTGAGCAAGTGTTCCTTTTTCAAATTGTATTCGATCCTATCATATTTTTCATCCCTATATATCAATTTCTTTAATCATAACAAAACATTTTTAGTGTGCCTAGCTAGAGTATTTTTTATCACCGACTAAGTCAATAGCCCAAAGGAAAAAGAGAGTTATAACATGTACTGTTTTTCGAACTTTAATTTCGAAACATATTTGCAATATAAATAGCTAGAGACTATATATGGTATGTATACCTTGATTAATGTCGTTTTGACGTTTTCATACGCAGGAATTTAAATATGATTTCCAAAATGTTTATTTAGAACCAAGCTTATAAAACGCAAAAATATTTCACCAATCTTATAACGCAGGAATTTCTTAGTTTAAAGATTCACATATACACGAATTTGAACGTAGTGGTAGGCAATATACATATAATAAGTATCGATTAAAAATAGTCAGTTATGTTTTACTCCTATATATTAAGATACAATATTATTTTATGTACCATTAAATCTCACAAATTGTTTTCTTAAAATCAAAACAAAGTTATTTGATAAAAACACGAAAAATGTGAAGGTCTTTACATTATGAGACAAGCAGTGCTAAATAATTTTTTTTTCTTTTTTGAAAAAAGGGTTTGCTAAATAATTTGTTAAACAATCCAAACATGAATTAACTTTATACATGGATGAAAACTACGAATTTTAGAATATATAGAAAGATGATAAAGTATTAATTAAACGGCAGTACTCAAGATTTCTAATTTAGTTTTTTTTTTAATTGTTATTATCCAAGTTTAATCTTCGATTTTTCTACGATGTATGAGTTGTAGAAAACAAATTAAAAGAGTATCTCATTGTTAAAAAACAATGTGACGAGAAATTCAACATGGTTTGAAAACAGTGGGGTTAGGGCAGGTGGTAAAATTAATTGAGATTCCTCTTTTTTCCAGCGTCGCAACTACTTCACCATTAGGTCTATAAACATTTGATCTTTTATACTAATCATGCAGTTTATAGTCATCCACAAATCGTTATCAATAATTATGATCTGCCGACATGTTTGTTATCGTGTGTCGAGTTTTTGATTGCGCGTAACAAATATATATATATTTTTTTCTTATATTGAAATAAAGATTTTACTTTTCATTTGGGTTGGTTCCAACTGTTGAGTAATGAGTACTTTGGTTTGAGAGAAATCAAAATAGATTTTCTCATGATTATTGAGTTCCTTAACATTTTACAGAGAAAATCAATGCTCTTGAATGAGTCACCTACAAAGTAAGTTTGGCGCACTAGCCTGCCGTAACACACCACCAAAACATGTATGTAGATAGGTATGACTATATGAGCAATGATGCATCGACCTCGATTTGTCATGTGCTTATTCGGTTGTGTATCTCTACTGATGGACCGATACACAAGACTACCTCGTAACGAAGATACAGGAGACTACTTCAAATGTTTTCTTGAGAAACATGAATGACACATGTCGAGTTTTGCTAGGCCGACAAGATAAAAGTTAAAAAGAAAAATAAGTCAGTTTTCATCACAAAAAAAGAAAAGAAACATGAGTTATTTTCTAAACGTCAACTAAAACCTTATATTATTTTAGAAAGGTCTCTATATTGAATGGCCATTACCAAGAACTTAATTCAACTATTTATAGAGTGAGAAATGGTTTAACAATTTGATATTTTATAAAGAAGGCTCAGAAAAATAATGGAGAAAAAGATCCGAAAGGCCATCTAAACAAACAAAAATTGGCATCTATGAAAGCAAGTTTCTAGTGAAAAAAAAAAGATAAAATAAAAATCTAAAGTGAAACCATGAATCATCGGAAATTATTGATGCCAGTTTTACTCTTTATTGTTATATCATCTCTACATGTCTCATATGCATTATATCAGAGGTGATGTGTAAATTTAAAGCGCACCCACCATTTAATTGTAATAACTTCACGGGTAGTTTCAACAGAGATATCTCTCTTCCACAAGGGTTTCCTTTTTGGCGTTGCCTCGTCTGCTTATCAGGCATATATTTTTCTTACTACAATTTTCCTAACACAAACAAATTACGTTAGTTTGCATATGCAAATATTATGACTTAACCGAGCAGGCGAGCATGTCTTTATATATTTACGTGTGTGTGTGTTTAATTTTAAGAATGTAAAAGGTTTATCTGATTTAGCATTTGGTTTTCAGATTGAGGGTGTCCAAGGAAGAGGCTTAACTATTTGGGATGGTTATACACATCGATATCCAGGTAACTTGCTGTTTCAGTAAAATTTACGTTTCTGCTGTGTTTCCTATATGATATCATAAATACATTTCTATGATGTAATTATGACTGGCAGAAAAAGGAAAAGAGCAACCGGAGAGATCGGCGCTGGCTCTTACCGGCATTATAAGGTTTATTATTGGTTTTCCTATTGTTCCCATTTACACAAAGATAATTGGCGTGATTGGTTGTGACTTTGAAATTTTTTTATAACTATATTTGGATATAAGCTCTAAATTCAAAGCAATCACGTTTTACATATATTTTTCAAAGCTAAAACCACTTTATTTTTGTTTGCTTTTTTGTTTTTTTTTTGCTGTAAAAAGCTAACCTAAAACCATAACTTTGGTTTTTAGAAAATTATGGAAGGTTGGTTGTGCAAACTATTTATTATGGAAAACTGATTCTACAACCTAAATTCTAAAATTACAGCAACAAAATCCACATATCAAATTCTACCGCAAAAATTTTAAATTTACAGCCACAACCAATCATACCAAATATATATATGCCGGTATGGATTTTACAGGCAGATCTAGATGTACTGAAGGAAATGGGGGTTAATGCCTACAGATTCTCAATCGCATGGTCTAGAATCATACCAAGTAATTAAGTAATGTACATGTTTCTATAAATAGAAACCTCATTATGATAGAGTACATATATTTATATTAGGGGTAAAAGCTAATCGTGGAGTAATGAAGATGAAAATCCTTACTACAACAATCTCATTAATGGACTCAAATTGAAAGGTATATACGCAGAAATATATAAATGTTTCAGACGAGTTATGCTGCAATGTCCAGGCATTAAACCATTTGTTACCCTCTTCCAGTGGGATCTTCCTTAAACTTTGCAAGATGAATATGAAGGTTTCTTGGGCTATCAGATTATGTATTCTCATCTTCCTTCTCCTTCTTGGTATTCACTAAGTATGACTCTTTTTCACCCATTTGATTATTTATTATTCTCTTAATAAATTATGTCTAGAGTAGAGAGAATTTCAAAAATTACGCGGATATTTGTTTTCAAATATTTATAGATAGAGTCAAGAACTGGATTAGGATAAATCAACCTTACACTATTCCTACTCGAGGCTAGGCAACTGGCACAGACGCACCTGGACGATGCTCTGCTTGGCTTAACAAATTTTTTTATGACTGAGCCTTACGTCGTTGCACATCATGATCTTCTTGCTCATGCAACTGTCGTGGATCTGTACAAATAAAAGTTTCAGGTTTGTAGATAAACGTACAAAACGAACGTTAACTAAATATGTCTCCAACTAACTATATATATGCTATTAATTAACAAGGATAAATTGGAATTACAATGATAACTAGATGGTTACTTCCATACAATAACTCTGACGATAATATTAAAGCAGCGCGCTGAGACAGCCAAAGAGTTTTTGCACGGATGGTATCCTATACCAGTACTTTTCATATTGTTTTTATATAACAATCTTAATAAGAGGAGACACTAGTACACACACACACGCCATCTATATACAGGTTTATGGATCTGCTGACAAAAGGACAATATCCATTAGTCATGAAGCAGATATTGAAAGAGCGACTTCCACAATTCACCGCAAGAGAAGCATCACTAGTGAAAGGATCATGTGATTAATATTGGAGTTAACTATTACATGACACAATTCGCAGTGTTTCACCTGCTAATCATAATAGACTCAGTGTCATGACAGATTCACAAACGGATCTTTCTTGTATGTCTATATATTCTTATGTACGATGACTATTTGGAATGCGTTTGTCTGTAGAAACATTATTAACTTTTCGTTTTGCAGACGTTAATGAAGACGGTCCAATAAGTCTAAGCGTAAGTTTCATGCATAAATCACATAGAACTTATATGTAAGTTTTTGTTTTGGATATTCTGGTTAAGTTATTTAACTTTTTGTTACTTTAAAAATAAAGCCATTTGGGGAAGTCTACTATCGTTCAAGAGGGATATTAGATGTACTAAAGTACTTCAAGACAAATTACGGCAATCCCAAAGTTTATATAACCGAGAACGGTAAGCACATATGAATATCGTTGTTATTATGAGAAAATGCTACAATTGTTTTGAAAATTAATATGTTTCAAATATTTGTAGGCTTCCGATGTTTTGATGGCAATCCGTTGGCCGAAGAAATCAAGAACGATCAACATAGAAATAATTTACAATTGGCGGAAAGCGAAGCGGAGGTTTGGAGTGCGGCTTATGTATCCCCCGAAGGAAATAATTCACATGATAGAGATACGGAACATGAGTTTTTGTCGTTTGCAGACATTAATTGTTTTATTGATGGATTATGGAAGGACGGAGACTTCCTATCAGGCTTGAGATGGATTTGCACACAAAACAACACTCAAGACGTTCTATTGGGCTCCATAAACACATACAAGACTTTATCAACATGCAGAGTTGAAGGCACTACTTTGGGCAATGGAATGCTTGTTGGCCCGTCGAAAATTTGAAGTTAATTTTCATACAGATTGCTTGGAACTAGTGAAGATGGTGTATGCTCCAACATAATAGTCATCGTTCAAGATGTATTTAGACGACTACAAAAATCTCAAGGATGGTTTTGCAGTATTCATGGTATCCTATATATCACGTCGTTTCAATGTACAAGCGGATAATTTAGCGGTAAGTACAAGAGTATTATCGCAGGAGGTGAGCTATGTAAACTCGGTTCTACCGGTTTGGATTTCCAAATCATTTTAAGTTTTAAGCAAATGTCGACAAAAAAAAAAAACTGAATTTATATAGTCATCTTTGTTTTGCTC